>QVRM01002150.1:0-61937 GCA_003439945.1 Dermanyssus gallinae | reverse complement strand
GTCAAAGAACGAAAGTCGTTGGTCGCCAATGTGGCGGTGCAAACAAGCGGGAGCGGGCGCGCAATCGGCGTGCGGAGTAGTTAGGGAGAGACACAGTACACATGCAGACAGAGCAGCGAGCAGCACACCCCTCATTCAGCAGCAGCACCACCACCCCACATACCCCCCACTCCGCCCCACATGACGGCGCACACTATGACGAAGACGTGACGACAACACCGGCGATTACCGGCGACGACTACGACGCACCAAAACACCGGTGTGCAGTCGCGCCGCGTATTTGCGAGAGTCGTCTTGTGAGACCTGCGGCTCTTCTCCTCTCTCGCTCTCTCTCTCTCTTCATCTTGCACTCACTCAGTGTGTGTGTGTGTATCTCTCTCCAATCTCTCGCTGTCTGATCAGCCTGTGGCGAAGTCGCAGAGGATGGGGAGAAGCATGAGCTAGAGAAGAACTAGAAAAACAGAAGAACAACACGAACAGAGAGAAGCTGCTTATAGCTGCCGCCTTGATGCCCCACCTCTATCTCTCTCGCTATCTCCCGCAACTCCGCGTCGCCCCCCCCCCGGACCTCGAACCCCGGACCCCGACCCCCGGCGACTGATAATACCGTCAGGTTCCCGGAAGCCGCTCGGCGCGATTCACGAGTTCCAGAAGCAACTTCCTCTACTTCGGCAGCCTCTGCTGTTGTTGTTGTTGATTGGTCTGTCGACGATCGGCGCGCCGGTGATGATCTTAACGTCGCCAGCATGTCTGGCGACCGGCTGAACCTTTTGGCACACATAGGTGGCGAAAGGCGCTGTAGAAGCCAATCGGCCAGGCAGGCAGGCAGCCAGCCAGCCTCCGACCTCGGACCTCGGATCTCGGATCGCACACGTGCGATCTGTCTCGTCTGCATTGAACCCGATCGATAATGGCAGTGCTGTTGCTTCTGCCGCTGCCGCTGCTGCCGCCGCCGCTGTGCTGAAAGCGAAGAGGTCTTTCGTCGTCGCCTTCACAGGCGGCGGCCGAAATCTCGGCTCCACTTTTTGTCCCGCTCTCGAGATGGGCGCTGAACGGCTGAACGAGTCGCAATCTTCAGCAAGCGGCTGACGGCGCTCATGCAAGCATAATAACAATTGGCTCGTTTGAAGAAAACCCAGCAGACGCGATGGGGCGAAGTGGAAGGGCGTTAGTTGTTGATTGTACGCTATTTGACTACTCGCATAGCGGTCAAATAACATAAGGTCATTGTTAGGTATTTATTAGAACGGACGCGGCTATTCGTCCGTTGAGCGTTGTTGGTGGAGACGCAACAACTCTTAGCTATGCCTGTATTGAGAACGCTGGTGACTGTAAAGTTTATGTTAGATTAATAGATTGACCTGTACGATATACATACTCTGTTCACTTACACGAACGCAGGTATTCCTAAAACAATATATATACTTAAATATATGTTTATTGAATGAATTTCACTTTGTATTAGGCATCTACAGATACAACTCGTGTTTTTTTCAAATTACTGGAGCTTCTGCAGTCTTGCTAGTTTGGCTATTGACTGCACTGATGGACATGCTGCGGTGTGGTACCCGTCGCACTGTCTTAAGCACCTCACGCACGCACAACACTTCTAACGGTCGTGGAGTTCTTCTGAGCGGCAAAACACGTGATGAAAACCGTATATGTCTACACTTATATACGGTTGCTTGCTATGTCGTACCTCTAATTGCTACCGTAGTGTATATTCATGCGTATATTTCTTCAGTCACAGTGTAGTTCGCAAAAATGTTCGTTTCAGGTAATCCCACTCGTGACTGTAGTTCATGTGTCATTAGAGGCACCCTCTAGCATATGAACTATTGTATTCCTATAAGAATTAGCTAATAGACCCCGTTTTATGGAAACATCAGGTAAAAAAACGATATACAGATGCAGATTCGCATACATTGTACATTTTGTCTGTGGTATATACTTGAGTCAATTTTGTTGTCTAGCGTGGTGGCTGACTGAAAAATTCAATCTAGTCACTGACGTAAACAGCACATGCTGCATATGATTTCAATATGGATACACCACTCGACTTATGTATACGCGAGCTGTGCAAATAGGGTAGTGTACGTAAAGAAATAGGAGAACGTTTAGACGCACAAGAGAGTAACAGTCATTGGCGTGCGCGCAAGCATACACGCTCCGACTGGCATTGCTTATGTAAGCTAGCGTTTAATTTTCGGCATACATTTAACTACCACATCATCACTATCTCAAACGTGGTTTATCTTTGATGCTTTCGAGATCTTCTTTAAACTCGTGAATCCAGTTAAAAAGGAGAAGCAAAACATGGCGCAGAGCCACTTGTCTAACTCAGTTTTCACTTGGTTCGCACTCCAACATTCGAACGAAAAATGTTTGATAACCACTTAAAAGTTTTTTTAACTTTCCAAAATCATACTGATACGTTGCACGCTCAATCATTGTAACGCCCAATCAACGTAAATTTTTTGAGTCGAAGAGTTGCCCCTTCCAATAGCGGCGAACGTCAACGATATGGCAATGTTACACGGATTCTAGCCAGCCTTCTTCAAGCGGGTCCTAAGCATCTACTAACTTACCCAGAATAGGTCCGGCTAGTCTAGCATGTGAAGCATCGTTGTTGATAATTGACTTATTTTTTGTTAGAATTATAAGCCCTATCCGAACAAACACAGTCGGATTCTCTCTAGAGTATGCGTTGTGTGATTTCCCCGATCTTAGGAAAGTGCTTCAAAGGGCCAGAGACGATATGTTTACGGATTTTGCCCAAATAGGCATGATACACTTTTCACTCTATCTGTTTCATTATTTGTTCCAGGTAGATCTTTCATCGCTGTCGGTTAGAAAGTCGGAAGTTTTGTTCGACTTTTATGCGAGCCCTTTTAACAACAAATTGCAACAAAATGTGAGCGCGTGGAACGAAGCACAGAACCCAAGTGCATCACCGAAGTGTGTCATTCTATTTTTCTAATGCGTTACGTACACTAACACGGTACAGTCCTGACACGTTCGAACCCAAAAAATAGATCCTCACACTTGGCATCGAACCTGCGATCGAGCAAACCGGGGGTCAGAGGTTCAGCGCAAAAGAGTTAGTTACACAAGCCACGCCGCCAGCTCCGGTTAAGAACCTGCTCCGGTCCTACAAACTATGACCAGCAGGCGCTAACGAAGCCTATATCAAAGCATAAGGAGGAATTTAAAGCTACGATTGCATTTAATTGACGCGGCCTATATATATAGAAAATATTTTGATGATTTATTAATAATTTACAATACGTTTGCATACTCGGCAGTGCTCGGCCTATATATATATATATGTATATGTGACTGATTGTTTTGTGAGGTTTGGCTTCGACCTTTTTGTAGCAGTAATTGCATCAACGGAATGCTCGACTGGTGACTAGTGCACGCTCAGAGACAGTTTGGTCGCGTCTATGAGGAATCAGAGTCCTTTCAGACTCTCCGGCTAACCGAGCTCGATTTGCTAGCTTTATCGCAGATCATAGATTTACGCATAGCTGTGGCGGAAGCCTTCGTAGCTTAGGAATTATTGGTGCCAACATGTCATCATTCAACCAGGTTTATTACTTAAGTGTGCACGCTCCTTTTTGGGCGTTTGCTTGTTTTGTGCTTCGGCGCTTGTTGCGGCATAGGAATGCCGAGGTCGATTTTACCCGGTCAGGTTAAGCCACACGATTCGCTGGTTATATCAAGCAGATTGCGTAATATTAAAAAAAGATTTGGCAAAACTCAAGCAAACGGTTGAACCAAGGACACACACGGCTCTGTGTGACATCTAGCCTAGCTGAAGATGGCAACCCATTGCCCGGAGGCCATATGTTAGCAATGTGCAAGGACCTACAGCATAAAGTGGCAGATGCTAGCATCTCGGCATAGAACGAAAGACCGTCGATATGCAATACGGAACTAACCAGATTGCAAGTCAAAGCAGCGTCTTGAAATATGGACAACATGTGGTGTGCAACATTAGTCATGTGAGCCCAGGCTTCCAGAAAGTAGAGATTTTGCAAGAATTCAGACTACGCCGGGTAAGATCCACACAACAACCTCGCAGATCAGTTGTGCACCTGTGAGTGCTGGCTCAGCGGCAGGTTGGGGTCCTAGGGTATTTCGAAGTCATTTCCACGAACGCGTACGCCGTGCAGACGGGACTCCCCACGAAAAACAAAGCTCTCACGGTGCCTCCGATGTGGTCTTTCCCGAGCAGCCTAGTTGCTATTATCTAGCTTGCTCCGATGTGTCCCTGGACCTGAATCGGTCGGAGGCCCACGATCTGATCTGAGGTCCTCGATTCTGTCCCTGAGACATGTGGCTCAACTAAGATTGTTTCGTTTTCGGGCTAAGGTTCTAAGAACCTGTCTGGGTAAACCCCAGTAGATTGGATCAGCTGCGTGAATCGTTGTGTGGGAGAGTGCGTCGCACTAGAGAGTGTGTCGGCAAGCGCGGCGGCAACCGCGGGTAAGCACTTTTAGGAATGGTGTCAAGTCATTTGTCTGTTTCGGTGCACTCAACCAGTTTGTCACGTAGGTGTGCGCCATTGATCCCGTACTAGGGGTGCTGGCGGAGATAAAAGCGAGTATTCGGTGGCTGGTTGTGTTCCCTTTATGTTCCATTTGATTCCCCTGTTTGTGAAGTTTTAGTTGGTTGGAGCCCCAAACTACTGTCCCACGTTTGCAGGGAACCTTCCTGCCATGGTAAACGTGTGTGCAACCGCATTTCCAGTTAGTCCTTCAAAAAAACAAAATGCCAGAGCAGCAATTCCTGCATGGCTTCTTGTGGTATCCCCGCAGGCATAGGGAACTTCTTACCCTTACACCGCACTGCACGGCCATTCAAATAATCTGAGATCAACTTGATTAGATGAGATAAACAGTGAATTTTAAGTGCGTATATAATGGTTTTCTAGATCCAAGACTGTTAAACGCATTCTTGACTGCCGGCAGAGCAGTCCGAAAGAGGTCTCTGGTCTTTACCGTGGCCGAACGAATCGTTTTGCCAGCATTGCATACTACCCTGAATATAGCCGTGACGACGAACCTGCGCTTTCTGAGCACAATTGGGCCTTCGAGAGAGGAACATTTTTAATGACAAAGTTTGTTGGCCTTTTTTTTATTGCGTCTTCTTCTCCTTTTGCCAAGGTGTTCGTGATAAAGATGGGTCTGTAAGAGCCACCTCCTTGGGTATCAGAACACTTCAGCCTTCTTTTACGCCGTCCGCAGTTCGTTTGCGCTAGTGACGCAATTGACAATGTTGAAAACCGTAAGGAGAAATTCCCCGTGTGCCTTTATGGCACTTCCATTGAGTTCTCAGAGGGACCGAAAGAGCTGTCGTATTGATCTCATCTCCGTATTTTTGCTTTTTTAGCTTCTCCCTGACTATTCTGTACGGTTTTGCCAAGCAACCTATTTAAAAAAGTCTTTGCAGCGTATAGCCTTCCCTTTTCTGATTTCGCTTATAAGCTGTGCCCTGCACCTTTTGCACTTCAGAAGTGTCGCTGTGATTTCCGTGAGTACCTCTGGTAGATGCGCTCTGGAACGTTCGGCCTGCGCTTCCGCAATCTCCTTATTCCACCAGTATTAAGATTTGGCCAAGGCAGACCCTTTAAGATGCCATTGCACCAGCGTTCCATTTGTTTCAAGGTTGTGTCTGATGCTAACGATTGCCTAGAACTTTCAACTTTGGTGGTTTAACGAATAAATGCAGTTGGCATCCCAAGCTTAGTGATATTAGCTTGTTAATATATATATATATATATATATATATATATATATATATATGTATATATATATATAATTGTTGATCCGTAAGTCCGCTCCCAAAATTGCGTGTGCCGCACTGTATATATATATATATATCATTGTTGCTCTAATGTATTTTTCTTGATTGACTGTTCTTGAGGTTTACAAACAGATAGTAATGAGGAACTAGGTCCAGAGAACACGGAGATGCTCGACAATTTGAAACTCTAGTTTGCGTGCTTCGGCCATGACAAAACGCAACGTATGGACGGGCGTGCTGTCGTGGTGAAACAGCACACTGCTATTATGGATCGCAAGCCGTAGTTCAATGATGCATTTCTTCATCCGGTCCAAGAGTACTGCGAAGTACCTCTACTTATTGCTCTTCGTGTACAAATGTATTCAATTAGTTACAATTACAACCTTTTGTATTCCACAAAAACTTTCCGGTCAAGATGTGTTTTCGAGTCTCTTTACCCTTTCGCCAGAAGCGTGTGGTCCATTTTTGGTGGCATCTTCACGTTTTTGCAAATGCTCATCTCTTGTACTATTTCGTACAGCTTCAATCGGCCGTTAGTCATCACAGGTTTGTGGACTTTTAGCACAACTTTCTCATCTAAAGTTCGGTGACCTTAATATTTCTTTTGCACAACAAGAACAGCAGTACCATTACCAAATGAAGCAATCCAGTTGGTAACTGCGCTATACGCCAGTGTATTAGTTCTGTAAACAGCATCTAACTTGGCTTCAATGTCCATTGCAGTTAAGCTTTCAAAAAAATACTTTATCACAGCACAGTACTCGTTCTGCTCCTTCGTCACTGGACGGTTAGATATGTTGCAGTTGCGCGACCTGTTACAAACGTAATTCGAAATATATATATATATAGATATGTATATATATATATATATATATATATATATATATATATATATATATATATATGGAAAAAGAGAGCTACAGCAAAGGCAGAGAAGAAAATGATGAGGAACTGCCGAACAACAACGGAAGGAAGCACGCTTCAGCGTGTGCGCCGTCATCTAGCTGGCCGAGCAAACACTCTGCTGACAACCATCGTCAACTGCCGGCCGGTAGCAGCGATGAAGGCGGCAGACCCCGAGCAGTCTTCACACGAGGGAGAAGTAGCGAATCCCATCCAGAGGAAACTAGGGCTCGACCCCGCTCCTAGACCTGCTGGGAGTAGACAGTTAGTCCTCTTCTCAGATCTCTTTCTCCCAAACTACAACAACGTAAACGGTGCCACCCGCTGTAGCAGAAACAGAAGTAGCACAAGATAAAGAAGGCGAAGCAGGAGCAAAGGAAGAATTAGAAGAAAAAAAATATTATGCTTATGATAAACATTTAAAGAAAACTAGTAGTAGTAGCAGTAGGTAGAAATTGACGTTAAGCCCGCAACGAAATAGGCAACAGGTTCTGGCCGTCACGCCCTAGGGTCCGCCCGCTTGTTATAAATGACTAGATTTTTACAGTGTTCAGCTAACTGCCAGCAGCCGTAGCAGCAATAACATATGTATAAATGGTACTGCTTTGTTGTTTTCTACTTCTCCTCGTTTTTGTTCCGAGTACAAGTGGCCTAAAAAAGTGAATGAATGTTATCATCAGCATTATACTATACTCTTGCCGGTCCCAAACCCGGCTTCCGGCGATTCGCCACCAGTTTCTTACTTAGTCGGACAAGTAAGCGTTCAGTAGCTTAGCGCTTGTTGTGACAATAATAGTAATGTAACGATGGTTGTTACGCTAGGTTGACTGGAGATTGTAGTCTCAGCCGGACGGGTACTTTAACACGAGGGACTTAGGTACGATAAATGACAATGCACGACGCACGTCTCGCGCGTAGTGCAGCCGGGCGAATGATAGACTCGAAGGCCATGCTTCCTCGGCTTATTTAGCCCGCTGTAGCGTTCGTATAGTCATATTGGTTAACGATAGAATCGAATCTTCTCAAACATTGGACATCTCGAATGTTCTACCTATACTCTTCGCTGATTGGTCAGTTCAAACTGCGCATTATTATAACAGCATGCGTTGTCTTCGGCGGTGACACCGCCGTAGGTTTAGGTACGTAGGTCTGACGATAATGCTCCTGATGTTATGGTTGTGGCGCACCAGGTTGGCGGTGGTGCACGTGCCCTACTGTTGCCGGCACGCAGCTTAACGGTCATCGCGGTGCACGTTGGATTGGATGCTCAGTCGACTTACTAGCGTCGTCGTATCGACGGCATAGCAGTTGGCTGTTCTGTTGCTACATTGTCTCTAATTTGGTCACAATATCGATAGCCACAAACATTAGAAACGGAAAATGCGTAACGGGCGGCTAAAAACATGAACAGATACAACAACAACAACAAAAGCATGAACACATACAACAACAACAACAACAACAACATGAACACGTACAACAACAACAAAAACATGAACACGTACAACAACAACAAAAACATGAGCAGGTACAACAACAACAACAACATGAACACGTACAACAACAACAAAAACATGAACACGTACAACAACAACAAAAACATGAACAGGTACAACAACAACAACAACAACAACATGAACACGTACAACAACAACAAAAACATGAACACGTACAACAACAACAAAAACATGAACAGGTACAACAACAACAACAAAAACATGAACACGTACAACAACAACAACAACAACAACAACAACATGAACACGTACAACAACAACAAAAACATGAACACGTACAACAACAACAAAAACATGAACAGGTACAACAACAACAATAACAAAAACATGAACAGGCACAACAAAAACAAAAACATGAACAGATACAGCAACACCATGACCAAGTACAATAACTACATGAGCACGCACAACAACGACAAGCACATCTATACAAAAACGCACTTGTTCCTCTCTTCTACTATAAATGATGACCTCATTGAGGTAGAGTTTAGTTGGCGACATTATATAGCGTATGAAACGCGACTCGAACGCCGAAATCAGTCAGTTAGTCAGTCAATCGGGCTAAAGTAGTGAGTGAACTTGGCTAGAGTATTTGATGTTTCGAACGGAAACGGTTGCAGACCTCACCACCGTCACTGGGAGCGGCGATGCTGTGGCTGATGATAGGATAACGTTCCACCTCGGCGCCGGCGTACCGCCGCTGAGAGCCGCTATCTGTGCGCTGTGCCCTTGTCTTAAACGCCCATTGAGCGGGCGGGTTGGACTGCTTGGCTAACGGAAACAGGTGAACACGGCAGGAAAAGCTGGTGCCGGAAGGTGGACGAGCGGTGGACACGCGAGTCAAAAGTTGGCACTCAACCAGCCAAATACTTAGCCACAGAGAGAAACAGATAGAGAGAGTTTCTTGCTGCCAGATGGCTAACGTTCCACCTACCGATCTTGCATTGCGGAGAACATCTGAGTCGGTTGGCTATTTTATGCTCCGCTGGTCGTACCTATTCTTCATATCTGGCCGGTTGTCTATGCTGCGTGTAATCGTGTCTATGCGTCGGAGTGGTTGAGACACTACGGAATGCGGCCGCATTGACAAACTAAGCCATCAAGCCATCCTACAGAAAGCAGGTTTCCTTTAATACAGGGGAAGTAGGCACTGAACCAGATTAAGAGAATGAATGACCGTTTTGCCAGTGTTGGTGCCACGTTAGACAAGCAGGTGAAAGGTGGTGGAATCTATGTTAATAACAAGAAAAAACTATTTAAATCAAAGGGACGCACAGATCTTCCGGTAGAGAAATGATGATGCATTGTCATCCCAATAATATTAACTACATATACATATTTTTTTAATGGGATTGTCTTCTCTGGGCCGCAAATTTATTTAAATTTAGTAATTCCTTATTGAACTAAAAATTTCCATAAGTTACACATTTTCAACAATTGTGACATTTGAGCGCATTCTGCGGAAAATATTATTGCCCATGTCTGATATATATATATATATATATATATATATAGGCGAATTATTTCAAATTATTAAATTCACTCTATATTAGATTTTCTAACTGAAGCACAGTGCAACTCTTTCGCACGTCCCAGCCTATTTTTGATTAAGTCATCAAATATGCACGTTATTTTATCAAAACTTGACGGTTAATCTTTGAGCAATGTGTAAAGCTTTCTAGAGAACGGCATATTACAGTACCTTGTGCATATAGCTAAACGTGAATATCAATACTGCAGAAATTTTTAATCCAATTAATTATTTAAAAAAATAATCCAGTTAAAATCCACAAGAGAAATAAATGTAGTAAGATGGCCAACCATTTAGTACTATTATATTTAATTTAAAATATGTAAAGGATTGTAACTATACCAAACATTTTAAACTGATAGAATCATATGTGAGAATCATACGCTATATATATATATATATATATATATATATATATATATATATATATATATATATATATATATACATTTGGAGCTGCTATTGAGGCGCATAAATACATGCAACGAAGCATCAAATCAGATCCAGCCTAGACATCAAATCCGAGTGACTATAGGTGGCCATAACGTAACCTACATTAAATTTTTTTTGGGAGAAATGGAGCTACACTAAACCGCGTTTTGCTTATTTCTTTCTTGATACGATGCTAGCTCATCGTAGAACTCGTCTTTGTTTCATTTATGCATCGGAAATATTATTATTATTATTATTATTATTATTATTATTATTATTATTATTATTATTATTATTATTATTATTATTATTATTATCAGTCTTCATCACTGTCACTTTTTTTAGAGACGACGCTGTATAGCGGACAAATGGACCCAAAATGGACACGAGTTTAAATTGCAAGAAACGCATGTGGGGTGCAGCGCGCTTCATTTAGAACCGCGCGTCCTCACTGACCGGTCGGCCAGGCCTTAGCAAGCCCTCACTTGAGGGCCTGTGGTTACCAGTAATTTCTCACGAGGCGATGCTCCGAGCACGGTGGGTTGAACGTAAGTGAAGAGCATAAATGGATCCACCGTCATCCGATCATCTCACCGCATGAGTTGGGTCGCTGTCGTTGTCAAGATCTACATTCATCTTGCTTATTTTCTCGATTTTTTGTTTCCATCTTCTGCCCCCTCCTCCATGTCCGCTATCTGTTGTTCGTGTTTCAACGTACCAACACTGAAGTATGAACTAGAGTCTATTTGCTTCATGATGGAGTGTGGGCGGACTGCGAAATAGGTTTCGCAGTAAGGGTGGACTCGTGCAAGAATATTGGCCGACCGAACACTCCGTATGCTATCGCGCTGCGACGACATTGATTACGTACGCCTCAAACCGCAAGACCCCACCCGTTTGATCCGTAGCAAATGTTCAACAAAAACGAAGTAACTGCGGCCATATATATATATATATCCCCACAATTTGGTGCCGCCGACAAATATATATCCCCACAATTTTGCGCCGTCGACAAATATGTATATATATATACCTCGCAATAATAGTTGCAACACGTATGCGATGTATTAATCTACTAAACAATTAGAAAACGACAGAAACACAACTGGACAAAATTAGATAGGATTTTTTAGACTTTAATGTAGTATATATCTTACTTTGCCACTAGAGTATCTTAAGAATATATAAATCTACCTCAGAGTCTACTTTTTGTTCTCCATTTTAGACAGTGAGTAATTCAGCTGAAATCTTAATAAAAACATCAAATTAATATTTCTGAACGAAGTTCAATCAACTAACAGTCACGTTTGCACTTGTTCAACTAGAGAAGTTTGTCTGTACGCTTACGTTATCTGGACCGATACATGAGAACTCAGAAATATACTACCAAACTCCCCTTAGATGCTGAACAATATTTCCAGTAGAGTACTCTTAGAACGGCAGAAAAATTGTCTTTGAAATCTGTTTAAGTAAGATCTGCTGAATATGAATGACTGATGAGGGAGACTTTTTGTATCTAGCACTCGTAAGTTTATTTCCAGCTAAATATGTAATGGCAATTTTCTTAGCAGACGATATATTCGAGTTCGCGACGGTAATTACAACGCGAGGAAGCCAGGTTCGGATGATCAAAATGCCACAGATTTACGTCTGGTGCGCAGAATAGCCGAGAAGAAGAGGCTGTCTCTCTCTCTCCCTCCCTCTCTCTGTAGAACTTTTACGAAAAATGCTCCGACTTTGGTTATTTTCAAGAGTTCGAAGACATGACAGGTCAATACAAATACGGCAAATAAACGTATTTCCAGGAAACGATATTCCAATATTTTTCAATTGTTATATATTTATCATAACCTTAACCCAAATCTGCAATTCTTAAGTAAGATTGCGTCGAAAAATATCTGTGGCACAGCACTCGAGGCTGAGACTTCTATGGCATAATTGTAGGCCGTCCCCGCCACTTCATTTATTCGACGTGACATGTAACTTTCGTGCTGTACTTGCCTTTATGTGTTAAGGCTCGCCTTTGCCGATTTCGGATTTTCGGCTACTTCGATAGTAGTCCAAATGTAGCGTTCAATTCGATACACTGTTTTATTGAATTCATCATTATGCTACGTACAATAGGTGAATCCTTGTGTCATCTACTCAACGAACGAAATATTCCATATTTATGTATTTATTTCGATAGTTATGTAGAATTATATACACATATGTATGTAAATAACGTGATTTCTTGATTCAGTTAAAAACGAACTGACATTGTAAACGTTGGCAGCGTGGGACGCTTAGGTGGCTCATAATCGGCTTAATAATGTAGGTTACGGAGTGACAAACTAAGCTGCTTCTACTAATTCTAAGTGTTGACATTCTTGTGCATTTATTGGTGGTGGTGGTGGTGGTGGTGTTGCCGTTGATATTGTTGTGTCTCTTTTTGCTACTGTTGGTGTTTCTTCTTCTGCGGCTACGGTCAGCTTCGCCATGTATAGTTATGGGTGACTCGAACCGGAATTTGCTGGTTAATACAGACAGAAAAAGTTCTATATAATTTTTCTCAGCAAAGAGCATTTTGTGACTACAAAATCTAGCCAAAACTAGTCAACTAGTCACCAGGTTGAAGAAAGCGCGTCATGTTTGTAAAGAAAGAGAGAAGTTTTGAGTAATTTCAATTGTTAGTTTTGCACGGAACGACACATATTGAAATATGAAATAGAGAATGGTGCTTTTACACTTTCCAATTATTTTTGTTTATGGAAATTTAACCTAAAAATTTGTAAAATTGCGGTTCAAACGTTCCGTGAACAAAACTCAAATTTGAAATTGAAATTGAAAATGCTACCGCTGTTGTTGCTGTCGGTTTTTTTCAAGTTCTGTCTTTTGCTGTGTTGCTCAATGCTAGCCGCAATGTTGTTACTGTTGTTAGTGCTTCTGTCTTGCTGTTCATTGACACCTCAGAACAATACATCAGATTTCCCACTATTCAAAGCTATTGCGGCGCCAGCCAGTTTCTACGCCTTCCATCTAGTCAGCGAGCCAGCCGGCCAACCGGCCTTGTCTATATGGTGTTCGCTTATAAATAGATGTTCTTGTCACCGGCACGTTCCTGTTACAAACGAACGCCTGGCCGAAGCGGCAAAGCATAATAATCATAATAGTCATATTCATATGCAGCGGTATCTCCGCCAACATCACCACCACCACCACCACCACCACCGCCACCACTGCCGCTACAACCATGACAACAAAAAACAACAAGATATGTTGATCTCCGTTTACAGTGGCAACGCTATCCCACAGGCCGTTCCACAGGTGTGCTGGCTGATGTATGATGTCGGATCGCTGTCCGAGAAGTCAGCTTCTATGCGACGACTGAGTCTAGACGTACGAAGAACGACGAAGGATTCGGCGACGTCACACGAAGTTCTGCCACCCGCCGTTGTGTCGCTGAATGAAGTGCGAGGTGTCGTCATTGTTGTCGTTGTTGTTGTTGTTGTTGGGGGGTCGTTATCGGTTGTCAGCAGCGGCAGAAGCAGGAGTAGCTTGCCTTATCGACCTTGTAATTGCACCACACGTTAATTTGAGCCTGTCATCATGTTGCGTATGGTATCGATGTGTCTGTTTATTGACATTTCGGCGATGACGACCACGACAACAACAGCAGCAGCAGCAACAACAACAAAAACAACAACAATAGCAGCAACAGTAACAACAACAACAACAGCAATAACAACAACAACAACTGCGTATGAACAACACCAACAAAAACTGCGTATGATTGGAACTGTCACCAGTTTTCTTTTACCTCCTTGTCCCTGCTTTACCTCTTCATCTTTTTTTTAGTTTCCTTTTCCTAGGCATACGCAGCAGCTCAGTGGTAACAATAGCAGTCGGGGCAATAGCAATTACAACAACAGTTGTACTACGAGGAATAACGGCAACAATAACTAATACAGAAATAGCAACAATGACAGCAACAATAATAACAACAACAACAACGCCATCAGTAACGATAGCAACAGCAACAACAACAGTCGCAACAACAGCGGCAGCAAAAACAGCAGCAGCAGCAACCACAACAGCTAAAAGATTGCCCTCCTTCGCAGATCACGGTTACAGCGTCTTCCTATGTCAATGCAAGAGTTGTTGGTTCCCACGGCAAACGCGAATGTGACGTCAAGCGCGGCCACCAACCACGGCTTGCTGTCGCCACCCCCTACAGTCAAAGGTCGATTCGAATGTCGTAGTAATAGTAGTGAGTGGTTAGTTGAGATTGGTCGTTTTCCTTGCTGCTGCTGCTGCTGATGTGGTTGTGGTAGTTGTTGTTGTTGTCGCGGCTATTGTTGCTGCGTGTATTTTTGGTGTGGGTTTTGTTGTTGTTGTTGTTGTTGTGGTTGTTGTTGTTGCGGCTATTGTTGCTGCGTGTATTTTTAGTGTGGGTTTTGTTGTTGTTATTATTGTCGATGTTGTTGTTGTTTTTGTGGCTGTCGGTGTTGTCGGTATTGTTGTTGTTGTCGGTGTTGTTATTGTTGTCGGTTGTTGTTGTTGTTGTGCCTGCTGTCGTTGTTATGCCGTCTAGTGTTGTTGTTAATGTTGTTTCCGCTTTTGGTGGTATTTTTCGTGCGGTTTGTGTAGTTATTGCTGTTGTTGTTGTTTTTGGTGGTATAGTTCTTGCTGTGTCTGTTTATAGCGGTGTTTTTCTTGGAGTTTCTAGCGGTGTTCTTGTTTTTGGTGGTGATGTTCGTGTGATTTTTTGTTGTTGTTGTTGCTATTATTACTGTCGTCGTCTTTCTCAGGCCCCGACACGATGGTTGCAGCTCAGCTGTGCGGGCACGTACGTCGGGCACGTAACTGTGAGTTGATGACCACCCCGACAGCTTTCACCGCTGTCATTGTCCAGTCGCTTTTACCAGTCTCTCAGATTCTTAGATTCTATTGCTACTGCTGCTGCTGCTGTTGTTGTTGCTGCTGCTGGTGAAGACCGAGGCTGGCGCAGGCCGCCGCCGAATGAGGTAACCGGGGCCGCCATGAAAATCGGAGTTTTGGCAACGGCGGCGGCGGCGGCCAACGTTTTCCCGTCGTTTTCCTCGTTGATTTCCTTGATGAGGGGGGCGGAGGTAGCCATTTGGGGCTAATGTGTGTGTGTGTGTGATTATGCTGGGTTGTGTAGCGGTGCTGCAGTAATGCTTACGGCCATGATGCGGCATGGTGAGCGAGCAATAAATACAACAGTACTTGCGGCTGGCACACTGAGAGAAAGAAACGTCAAGGGGGAAAAGAGAACGCCAGGGAGCTAGATAGAAAGAGGGAGAGAGAGAGAGATTGGGCGAGATGGGGAAAAAGCAATACAATCGAGACATAGATCGAGACCGTCCGTACGTCGACAATATATTCAATGGCGTTCGTTCCTGCTTGCTTTGCTTGGCGTTGGCTGAACCCCTCCTTCTCTCCTTCTCTCACTCTCTCTCTCGTCTTTCTCGTCTTTCTCTCGTCTGGTCCCGTTGGCCGCCCGTGTGTCGATGGTAGGTAGGTATTCTTGCCGCCTCCCAGTGACTGTCTGTATCTGCACTTCTGCGGCTTTTCATATAAGTTGTGCTAGCGTCGTGTTGCCAATTATTATCGTTTTTGTTGTTGCGTTTACTGCAGTAGTAGTGGTAGTAGTTGTTGTTGTTGTGGTTGTTGTTGTTACTGTTGCTACGTTGTTGTTGTTTTTGATGTGCTGCTGCTGCTGCCGTCGTCGCGTTTGTTGTAGGTTTTGTTATCGTTTCTGCTGCGATATTTCTCATTCTTGCTATAAAATGTCGTTGTTGCTGTTGTTGTTGACTTGCTCTAGCTTTATTGTTTTCGCTGCGTTAACATTTGTCGTTATCGCTAGTTTTTAACTTAGTAACTTTAACCTAATTTGCAAATTCTTAGAAAGGTCGCCTCTAAAGAGCCGGACAGGTTGAGATATTATTGTTGTTGTTTGTTTGTTTGTTCGTTGCTGTTGTTGTTATTGTTGTTCCTGTGGTCGCTCTCGTGTTGTTATTGTTACGGTTGTGTTGCTGTGGCTCTTGTCGTTTTGTGACGCCCAACATTGCTATTTTAATGCACTTTCAGCGTGCTGATCTGATCAGCCGCTCAGGTGTGTCCTCATTTGTAAAATGTGATCTGATCGCCGAAGGAATGCCGCCAATGCATTTGGTGTCGCCTTACTACACTAATGTGTCGCCGGCCTTTTCGGCAAGAAGCTTTTTATAAGTAATGTAGACGATGTTATGGTTGTTGTTGTTGTTGTTGTTGTTGTTGTTGTTGCTGCTGCGGCTTTGTTGTTGACTGGAACAGTTGTTGTTGTTGTTGTTGTTGATGAAGCTGTTATTATTATTATTATTGTTCTACCTGCTGACAATACTGGTTGCCATAGCTGTTATGATATGGTTGATGTCGTTGCTGTTGCTGTTTTCACATTATTGGTGTTTCTGTTGCTGTTGCTGCTGTCGTTTATGTTGTTGTTGGTGTTGTTGTTGATGCTATTGCTGTGATTCTTGTGGTTAAAACGACTGTCGCCCTCTCCCGTTTTCCGGCGGGCTGCCTCTATCCTTCTACTGGCTGTCGCGATGTGCGTTGTTAGTCCCGTAGTTATTGTCAAGCATCTACTTAGTTAGTTAGCGCGCTAGATAGCTGCTACCTGTTCGTGCGAGTGTTGGCTGTGGGCAATGACATTACCCGGAGTCCGGATCATATACGACAAAAAGATGAGAACGAAAAAGAAGCAGAAGAAGAAGAAGAGGAAGACAGAAGAAAAGGAAAGAAGAAACGGAGTCAAGAAAAGCATAAGAAGAACAAGGAAAAAACACAAGAAGAACAAGGAAAAGAGCTTATGAAGACCAATCCCGCGGCCCAACAACAGCAACGTGCATAGCAATGTACGCACCTACACACAGCCACAAGAAACACGCCGCTTGTGGTGTCGACTTCGTGAAGGCCATGATAGCGGTGGGCGGCGCGGCGGCGGCGGCCACGCCAGCAGCAGCAACAGCACAAGCATTACCAGCAACAGAGGCAACATTCCATAGTTGTGAGTCAGCAGCGCGGCTGGAGCGTGAGAACCCCGCGCGCCAGCTACCAACACACGTATATCTAAGTCTTATTCCTTCGGCTTGCTTAGCCTGCCCTCCCCCCCCCCATGGACCCCCACGGATTCCTTGCCATGTCGCCGTTCCCGTCCTCCGCAGGTTCGTCGACGTGCTGATGCTGATATTCTTGGTTTTTTCCCTCTTCATCTCTCGCGGACGTCGCCATCGTCGTCGTCTTTTCCTCTTCTTCCTTCGTCTGCTTCCCCTTCGACGTTTTCTTCGTTTGATTTTGCCTCTGCCATGTCGATGCCAGCAAGCAAGCTAAAAAGTGTTGAGCTTCTGAGAGAGAGACAGAGAAAGAGAGAGATGGCAGGAAAATACCTGGCGATACAGGGAGTAAGGAACAAGAGGATTGAAGGCAGAAAGAAATCCTCAGTAGAGAACTCGAGAGGAACAACAGAGGGGGGGGGGGGGGAAGCGAGACGATGCAGTCAGAAGGTCCACAAC
Source organism: Dermanyssus gallinae (assembly GCA_003439945.1). Classification (NCBI taxonomy): domain Eukaryota; kingdom Metazoa; phylum Arthropoda; class Arachnida; order Mesostigmata; family Dermanyssidae; genus Dermanyssus; species Dermanyssus gallinae. Next base: position 44,187 of record QVRM01002150.1, on the reverse strand, counting down.
GAGAAAACAGAACTCTATGGCCGCTGCTCTGGGGAGACAAATGCCGGGTCACCGGTCCGACTGATGACCGACCGCGGAGGGTATCCTATGTTTCTCAACGTTTTCCATTCCAGCGATATCAGGGAGAGAGATCACTACGTCAATCTTACGTACGTGTGTTCTGCTACGCTGTTGCTATATGTACATGTGCCGCTGTACTGTGTATCTATCTATGCATGTGTGTATGTATGTATAGATGTAGAAAAATAACTGTTTTTCTGTTTGTGCGTATGCTGTCCTGCTTCTGAACATTAGCAGGCTCGATCGCCGATATCAGGGAGCAATGGCGCCGCTGTTGACAACAGCAACAACAACAACAACAACAGCATTAGCAGTATCAGAATCACCAACGCTACCGACGACTACAACGACAACGTTGTACAATCTCTACAGTACACAGATACGAAGTTAGGCGCGGGAAGAGGAGGGCGGAAGATCTTGCTTGGTTTTGAGGCTGACGACGTTGAGATTGAGGCTGACGACGTGAGATTGAGGCTGAAGCGACAGCGGCGACATCGGCATCGGTACCATTACCATCATCATTATCATCATCACCATCACCATCACCGCTATCATCATAATCATCATCACCACCACCATCATCGCCATTATCAAGATCATCATGAAGCCTACCATCCTCGTCGTGTTTTTCTGTCGGGTCGTCGCTGCCACCTGTGTGCCAACAACGTATGTCTGTGTCGACAATCTATCGCTGTGTATGTTTCTGTGTGTCTCTGCGCAGTGTGACACTGCGCACTGCACATTCTTCAGTCTCCTCTGGTCTTCGTCGCCGCCACCGCCGCTGCTGCTGCTGCCGTCGTTGTCTCCGCTGCTTCTGTCTGTTGCTGTCTTCGGCTGCTGAGGCTTCAGAACCAATCGTTCGTTCGGTGGGTCGCTCGGTCGCTGCTCCATTTCTTGAGCTCTACTTGAGGTATGCCGCCCTGTTATTACCTGGCCGCCGCCGGCGCCAGCAGCAGCAGCAGCACCGTACCACTGGCACTTCGTCGTACCTTCGTCGTGGTTCAATTCGGCGCATGGCTGACATCCGTCAAACCTACAATGTACCACCATCACCACCACCACCTAACGGAAGATGTCCTGCGCTGCCTACCTGTTCTGTTCTGGTCGTCTGCGTTCACAGCAAACTCCGGCTCCGAAGATTCGTCATTGTTCGTATTACGCGATCAAATTGGCCTGTTACACGGTATAGCGTTAACTACTACTACTACTACTACTACTACTTCGATTCCTACAACCACTCCTACGATTACTACCTAATTTACCATCGCTTCGACTGCTGTTTTTGTTCTAATATATATATATATATATGTTCATTTGGTGTTTTGCTTCCGTGGTGCCCTATGGTGCAGTGGTGGTAAGGTTTCAAGATCATCGATACCCTGACAATCTCTGTTGCTATTACCACAACGGCATTCAAAACCACTACTACCTTCTTTTGTAGCCATGCTGGCTTTTATTACATATACGCGACACTGCCAGCAGCTATCTCTTCTCTCAGCTGGCGCAGACAGAAGGCAAAATCCGTTCGTCTCGAGTGAGCGTGGGAATGCGCCCGGGTCCGGTCGGCATTGATGCTGATTTGGTAGCGCCGACACACACCGAATTGCCAACAACGATTTACATTTTTATCCAACTGGTTTAGTTGATTTTTTATTCGAATGATGGCTTCCTAGCGATGGCTAGCTGGGTTCGGCCGATCTGTGAATACCGTTGCCTCCCCTCGAACGTTCTCGTGTGTTTACACTATTCTATGATTTTCGTCGGCTTATCTTCAGGCAAGATGTGCGTCGTTTTGCTTGCACTGGGTGACGGTAAAACGTCGCCTATATACCTGAAATCTGACAGTCTAATGAAACAACAGTTTGTTCGATTAGGCGCGCATTTGTTTGACGCCTCTGAGCGCCCCCTATCTCTGGCGAGTCATGAATGGAATGGCTGTGTGACGGTGGTGGCTGGTGAATACTTACACTATCATATAATAAGATTTATTTCTAGCGATCCTAAAACTTAATGATACATCGCAGGTGGAAAGCAAGCATAGGGTGTTCCAACGAGAGCAGAAATTGTTAGTTGCCTTAGTGTTAGCCAGCCCTTACGACGCATCGCTGACACAATACTTTGCAGTCCTCTGGCGGGGTTGATGTGCAATAAAATAATTTATTGAAACTGTATATATATATATATATATATATATATATATATATATATGATTATATATATATATATATATGATTTGTATGTAGAGCAGAAAAGAACATATATATTTAAATATATAACACTGAAAATCAAATGAACTTTTAATGTAGAGTCTAGAAGGCTTTGACATAAACACGCGCATCACGCCCAGCTGTCTTTAGTTTACAACTTATTTCTTGGAACAAAAGTGGATGTGTTCGGCTATTTGGAAAATAAGGGAGTAATTCAAAACAAGTGGCCAAAATCTGCTTTTGCATTGCTGTTGAACACACTGCTTTTCTTTTGAATTTGTGGCGAAGGCGTTAGACACATTTCTGTTTAATCACCAAACAGACACTGCAAAACGAGTGTAAGTTCTCTCTGCGTTTAGATCTATTGTTAACTGTCTCTGTTGTTGGCCGGTAAATAGCTATGTCAGGCATGTTGTGAAAATGCCTTATAGTGAACAGCTCTATTCCGCTTTTGGGTAACAAAAATTATGCTTCTAGTTCAACATGTGTTGTGTTGAAATCTAAATCGGTTAGTTTTTGCGTAATTCCAACGGCCCGACTGCAAGAAGATAAGCATTGACTGCAATAGATAAACTAACTGTACTATAGAGGTGCTAGAGAGAAACCATAAAATTACGAGGCTACACATTCACACCTCACAATTGTATTTCTCACGCATTTAATAAATCATTATAACTAACTGCACTGCTCATTTGGAAAAATGTATTAGAAATTAGGAACTTTATTTGAATAGTGTCTAAATTGTTCAGCTCGTCTCAGCCTTGGCGCCGCAAACCGACCACGCAGGCGTATTTTCAAATTGCCACATAAGGGCTTATAAGATTATTATAAGGGAAAAATTATAATTTCTTTCTCCTTAAAGCAGATCTATTGGTGCAATTCGCAAATTTGCAGATTACCGGCGCTCACACCCATACAGGATACACAAACTTCGTAAATCGAGCCATCGCACTAGAAATATAGTTATGAACGCCGGTGAGCTGCAACTGTGTAAATTGCATGTAGTTGTAACGTGTGTCAAGAAGTAGTGAGAACGCGTTCGATGACTTATAGTTCTCGCCAGTTCACTCGAGCCGTAACAGATTTCTGCATAACGGATTTACTCGTTTATAAATGAATTGACAGCTATTATCTATCACGATAGCGATCGACATACGAATGCTACACAGTAGATTAGACAGATACTGCGCTTCGCTAGAAAGCTCTTTCAGACTGCTCACCAGAGGCCACTTCTTGACAATGCTTAGCTGTTTTTGCTATTTTTTTGTATACATTTAAAATTATGTAATATATATATATATATATATATATATATATATATATATATATATATATATATATATATATATATATATATATATTATATATATTGACTGTATGAATGACAACAGAATTAGCGTATCAGATGAAATGAGACACATTTATTCAATGACAGCGTAGATTAGACTGAAACCGATTTTAAATGGCGGATGGTGGTGGTGGTGGTGGTGGTGGTAGCATGCACAGAAGGCATCGTTGCAGTTGTGTTTCTGGAACATCTTCAGCTTTGCGGGCTTGCTGCGTAGCGAAGGTGGATTATACTGCTCTGTAGCACGAGGCCGGTCCACCACCATCACAGAGTGATGACCGACCACGTCTGGTAGCAAAACGCGACAAACACAGCTATCACCCACAGGTGCTGCGGGCGCGGGGTTCTCGAGACCGACCGCACTCGAAAGGCCGTCCAGTGAATCAATCCTGATTAGTAGCTAAGCACGCACCGGATCGGATTCTGTTCTGTTCCGGTTCTTCTCTTTCGAGCGACAAAACGTCGCCAGCAGGTAGTTTGCTGCTGCTTTGCGGTTTCTGGTCCGCGTTGCCGAGTTTCCTGGCATCTGCGGCGATTCAACGTCCAGCAGGCTCGACGAACTTCATCCTTCATCACTGCGCAATCCTGACCAGAGGATGGGTCTGCCGTCGCCCCGACGACGCTGAGACGACGACGCATTGTTGTCGTCGCATTGACGTGTCCAAACGTCGACATCATCAGCGTTGTTAGCTGCGTTCACCCCCGCGGCGGCGGCAGCAACGCTTCAGCGCGTGGGCAGACTTGGTTGCTTGTGGGCTGTGCGCGTTGATTGGTTGGTGATGACTTGATTTCTTGTTGGCATGGCCGTCGTCTCAATTGTCGTCGAGGACGTTGCTGAGCGCGTGAATGTAGTCGATTGCGCCCTGCAGAACCTCGAGCGGGGTGCTCACGCCTTGACCCTGGAGATCTGCCGGCAGCAGCCGAAGCAGCTGCCGCAGGAAGTATTCCTCGCCGAGCTGCTCGTCGCAGGTGGCCGCCTTGCGGGGCGACGACGCTACGAGGGCCAGCTGCTCCATCTCACGAACAATCATCTCGGAGGCAACCTGGCAGATCATCGTTGATGAGGTGAGTCGTCGATGAGGTGAGTCGTCGATGAGGTGAACAACGTTCGTTGCCTGCGCGTACAGTTTGTGAGTTAGGTAGCACTACTTGCAGGCTGCGCGATGGTGGGTGGTTGTCGTGTTTGGCTCGGTTTTGCACCGTCTTTTCGCGAGCTCAGAAAAGGTAGATAACTGACTGACTGACTGGCTGACTGCTCGTCGACTCAGAGCGATCCAGCGACTCAGAGAGGCACAGACTTAGCAGGCAGAAAGGCAGACACGACCGATTCAAATGACGGATGTCATCTAACTTCTTGAGAGGCTCAAGCCCGGCCTTTTATAGCCGCGAGGACGATCGCAGGGCGAACGAAGCGCCACCACCACCACCACCACTACCACAACTACTACTACTACTACTACGACAACGACGACCTCTCTCTCTCTCTCCCCCTCCCTCCCTCCCTTATTATCCCCCCTGCGCTGGCCTCCTCTCCTTGAAATCTCTTAGATTCCCACCCCCATACCCCATACCCTATACCCTATCGACGCTTCCCACAGTCGTTCTCGTCGTCTTCTTCGTCGGTTGTCGGTCGTCGTGGGTCGTAGCCATGATGGTGGCCGGTGGTGGTGGTGGTGGCGGCTGTGGCTGCTGTTGCTGTTGCTGCTGCTGCTGCCGCTACGCCACCGGTGTGGAGGAGTTCTTCTCTTTCCCACCGTCCCACACCATCACCACCATCATTATGAAGAGCAGCAGAAACAGCAGCAGCAGCAGCAGCAGCCAGCACAGCTACCAACCGTCACCATCAAAATCACCATCAACATCACCATCAACATCAACATCACCATCAATATCACCATCAGCCAACAGCCAACAGCGATCATCAACGGTGACAGCAGCAGCAACAGCAGCCGCAGCCGCAGCCGCCGCCGCCGCCGGCAGTTGGGGTGGTGGCTGGCGCACGTGTTCTTCAATGCGTCTTCATGGAGGAGCGAATGAGCCGCTGCCAGCAGCCGGTCGTCGGTGGGACAGCCCGTCCCGTCCCGTCCCGTGCTTGCCGGCTGGCTGGAGCGAGCGAGCAGGAACCTCCGCCGCAGCAGCAGCGGCGGCAGCGGCGGCAGAGGCGACAGTAATGCGCAGCTGCAGCTCTCAGCCGGGTTCGCAGCTGGCACCGCGGCTCGAACCGCCTGGCTGTTTGGCCTAGCAGGACAGGCTCGGGTCGAGACGGCGAATGGTCACCGCGTTGCACATGTTCGTGGCAACGGCACGCCGCCAGCCGCTCTCGAACGCTCCAGACGGTACCGGAATGTCGTAGGTGTATGTAGACCGCCGGGTCGGTCGCTAAACAACGACGACGACGACGACACTCGAGCAAACGGCAACGGCGGGCGGCTGGCGTCGATTGACGCCAGACAGCTACGCCGCTACTCAGCAATGCTTCTACTACTACTACTACTACCACTACTAGTTCAACAACAACAACAACAGCAACAACAGCAGTAGCAGCAGCAACAACAACAACAACAACAATAGCTGCAGCAGCAGCAGCAGCAGCAACAACAAGAACAACAACAACAACAACAACAACAACAACAACAACAACAACAACAACAACAACAACAACAACAACAACAACAACAACAACAACAACAACAACAACAACAACAACGACGACGACGACGACGACGACGACGACGACGACGACGACGACGACGGTCCGGCCGGTCATAGCGTTCTTGGTAGTTTTGCAGTAGCTCTCAGAGACTCTTCAGAGGCGTGGTCATTGACGTCGTTGTTCTTATTGTTGTTGTTGTTTCTGCTATTGTTGTTGTTGTTGCTCTTATTACTTTGGTGTTGGTTGTTGTTGCTGTTGCTCTTGTCGTCGTCATTGTTGTTGTTGTTGTGCGTGTACGTCAAACAGAGCAAGCGTACGTACATACGCACGTCCATGTACGCATGCGCTACGCTAAACGATCCACGAACGATGGAGCGATACGCCGGCCTACACGCGACTGCCAAGTAGGGCAACATCTATGACAACGGAAGATAAAACGTTGCGGTCATGTCGTTCAGACACTGCGTGCAAATGAATGGAGCGACGACGTGCGGCAGCGTGCTACGAACCCGTCGATCTGTCCACATAGACACTCATATATAGTCTCCTCATCGGCCGCTTTCTGCCATCATCCGCAGGTCATCCGCACATCACCGCAATGAATAATGACGGCCAAATATGTATATATATATATATATATATATATATATATATATATATATATATTTATATATATACATATATACATATATACATATATATATATATATATATATATGTATATATGTATATATATAAATGTATATATATATATATGTATACATATATAAATATATATACATATATACATATATACATATATATATATATATATATATATATATATATATATACTTAATATCGTATATGATATAGAAAATAATAATGATGACCCTATATGCTTCCTTTAAAACCCTTCATAACAAGTGAGTATGTCAAAAGAAAAAATAACTTATTTGACTTGTAAAGGTAGTTATTAGGGCTTAGTGTTCTAGTGCTCGAGGTACGCTATCTAACTAGTTCTCTGAGCCAATTACTAGCAAATTAATTGACCTTACGATCCATTCTGTTGGTGTTTCTTTATTTTGAGGTTTGTGTTCCCACTACCACTGGTATTTTTATATGGATCTCCTTATTCTAGCGGCTAAGTACTATACGCAAAGAAATATAATAGTTAAGTTAGTTGGCATCCTGCTGCCTGCCATTCTAATTGCTCGGATCGGCATCAGTAATTTCTGATGCTTACGACACTGTTGGCACCGTTTTGTTGTTCAAGGTATCGGTTTGATCAGTAATGATAGTGGCATACCTGCAGTCGTAGCGCTAGTACTAAAACTGCTAAATGTTGCTATTATTGTTCGCAAAACTCACGCTTCTAATAGCTTCTAGCTACAACAGTATCATGGCTAGATGTTATTGTGGTCAACAATTCCCGTCGTTGCTGTCATAATGACACTGAGATAGTGAGTGACAGAAAGCGTGAGGGTGTACTCTACCACTAGCGTTGCTTCGCTAGTTTGTGCTCTCACGCGTACTCTAATCCGACGCGTACTCTAATCCGATAAAAAGACGCGTACTCCAAGCTCCCCTAAGCAATGCTAGCAAAGTCAACAACATCAGTTGGTTTTAGTTATTCCTCTCTCGATATTGCCCTGCTCTCCGTTGAACGATCGATAAATGGTGCGTCTACTTCCACCAATCCAAAACGGAAGAAGAACGGCGTGCTTAATCAGGGCCTCAAAATTTAGCCAGAACCTCAAAATGTAGTAGTAGTAGTAGTAGTAGTAGTGGTAGAAGTAGCCCATAAACACTTCTCTTAAAAGCTAGCTCTGTAATCTGCTCTGTCGGAGTAACTTCGAGATTAGGCAAACTGGTGATGTAGCAACTGATATCTTGTCGGGCGACTTTATCCCCGCCCGAAACAACCAGAGAGCTTTTCTCACTTGTTGTCTATGCACCAGAAAAGATAATTTCTACAACGAACGTAATACTGACTGATAAATCGCAACAGCCCGCTGGAAGTGAAATCGACGTTTATTAAACATTCCGGGATAGGCCGCGCGCAAAAATACCTTTATACTCTCGAAGCCGCTATAAGAGTCAGTGGTTACGATTGCGAAGAAATGAGGACCGAAGTTGTGCAAAGTCTGTACTTGACTATATCCTTTTTCCACTCGACCTTTTCACCGTTGATCCACCACGTAGTTATCGACGGAGAGTCAATTACCCCCCACCGAGGGTTATCGATCGAGATTGTAGTGTCAATATCAATTGGCAATATGTCACGGACGTGCTGGGAGGTGAACCGGCAGCGTGTATCGCAAACCGCTGCACTTCAGCACCCATGCGTGCAAAACAAGTGCGTTTCAGAATCTATACAATTAGGGTTGAGTCACCGCCGAGCGCTTACACACACATACGAATGTCCTCCTACCACTTTACGGCGTACGTATGTTGGCCATCATCGTGAAACAATCTTCATTGTCTTACTTAAGGTGTCACAGAGTGCCACTATGCATATCTATACATACGTTTATGTAAACTGTATCTATCGTGAGGTTTGTAATGTATAGGTGGTTGTGTAATGTAACTGTTTATGTGTGTTGTGCACTGCTGTGGCGGTGATTTGCTGGAAGTCAACTCTCTCTCCATTTTTCATTTGTTTCAGCTCGTCTCTCGATTTTCCTCTGGCCGCCACCTACGGCAGCAGCAGCAACAGCCGTTAGAATAGTTCTACTAGTTAGAATTCATATAAAAAGTAATTCGGCTACGTTTGGTCTTTTGAGTAGAAATCTATCTAGCCAAATGTCGACAGTTTTGAGCAGGAAGGTGTCTATCTACCGTTGCCGCCGTAGAAAGATGTCTATCTACTGTTGCTGCCGCTGTCGTTATCGCTGCATGCAATTTGTAGTCGTCACTCCGTAGGTCAGCCTATAGTTGTCCTGGAACTTATATTCGTACGCTATTACTATTGTCATCGTCATGATTGCTGTTGTTGTTGTTGTGATAGTTGTTGTCATAGTCATAGCCAACGTCTTTGCCGATGTGGGTTTCGCCTGCTCCCCCACTCCATCAAAGAGCGGGAACGTCTTGAACCGCTTCACCCCTTTTCTGCCCCTCCACCCCCGCCGCTCCCCCGAGACATGTTGGTCAGTGGCTGCGAACCCACCGGCGTCGCCGCAGCCACCATCTGTCTTGAGAAGCGCGCGGTCAGGATGTCGCGCGGATGTCGATCTCATGTATATCATCTCGTCATCTTCCTGCAACAAACGGTGACGACAACGAACACGAAACGGTGGACAACGACGACACTAGTTCTTATTGCTCTTGTTGTTGTTGTTGTTATTATTGTGGTCGATTTCGTCGTAGGTGGCGTCATCGGTGGCCTACTGTGTAAAAGTGATGCTGCTGCTGCTGTTCTTGTTGTGGTTGTTGTTGTGGTGGTGGCGGTTGTTGTTGTTGATGGTGTTGTTGATAAGGAAAATGAAATTGATGATGTTGGTGTAGTAGTTGTTGTTGTTGCTGCTGCTGCTGATAATAATAATGGTGATGATGATGATGATGATTATTATAATAATGTTGGAATTGACTGGAATGACGACGACGACGACGAAAACGACGGCATAACAGGACGAAGATGTTGATCATGCCTCATCCACTACATCAACAACAACAAGCAACAGCGACAACAGTGAACTAGTTCTATTGTTAATGCTACTAGTTCGACTTCTGCTTCCGGCCTTTTCTTCTGCTGCTGCTGCTGCTGCGGCCGCCGCCACCACCGTATGCCCTGTACTGGGTCCGCATTCCAACGCCAGCTGCTTTCGTCCGTCGATTGTGTTCATGTCCGCCGAGCTGTAGAAGCAAGAGTAGAAAGAAGTAAGAAGTAGTCGTAGTAGTATGGATGGGGTGCAGTCGGGAAGTATGTGAGAGGCGCGAGAGAGACGACTATGGCTATGGCAGCAGACTGGGGCAGACTAGCCAGGTGGTGGTGGTGGTGGTGGTGGGAAAAAAAAGGCGTCTAGTGGGCGCTTCGAGTGTATTCGTTCGCTGACGGTGGCGGTGAGAGACTACCCCAGGACGACGCTGGACTGTGGCTGCTGCTGCTGCTGCTGCTGCTGTTACTGCAGTTTGGCTGGCTGGAGAACGTCAGGCCGGCGAACGACGCCTCAAAGTCGTTGATCGCTGATTGTTGGCGATGTTGTTGCTGTTGTTGTTGCCCTTGTTGTTGTTGTTGGCGATGTTGTTGCTGTTGTTGCGTTGTTGTTGCCGTTGTTGTTGCTATTCCGCGGACAAAGGTGTTGCGACTCGCATGTCAGACTGACCTCGGCCACGGTGGTGGCTGCTGCTGCTGCTACAACAACAACAACAACTACAACACACAACACACAACAACAACAACAACAATAACAACAACGACAGCAGCAGTCTTCTAACGCCCGCGTAATCACTTAGTTAGCGACCGGGCACGTTATCCGGCCACACACCAAATCATCACACGCCCAGACGACCAACCGAACAGCCAGCCACCTAAATAGCTAGCAGATGTACAGCAGACACACACACCCACACACATATTTATTGTATATATATATATATATATATATATATATATTCATTTATTGTATATATATATATATATATATATATATATATATATATATATATATATATATATATATTCATTTATTGTATATATATATATATATATATATATATATATATATATACCCGTACACCCGTACACATATAGCCATAATACGTATAGCGTATATATGCTATATGTGTACGGGTTGCGAATATACGAATAGCGTACGCGCGAATACGTTGGCCACATGGCCGTCTGTGGCCACATGGTGCCGCTACCCCGTCACCTCAACGCCTTCATCAATGTCATGTTGCTCGGGTTTTCGCTGTCCGTCATCGCCGCCGCATTTACCGAAATTACCACATCGAGAACGAATATCTGATATCAGCGAAGCCGGTTGCCCGGCCGCGCACTCACCGCTCATCCGGGCCCGTCATGCGGTCAGCATCTTCTCTCTCTCTAGATTTTAGAACATTTGTCGCGCATCTCGTCATCCCGAAACGTTCTTTCTAGTCGTATCCTTTCTAGCCTTGAGGCGTCGCAGTCTACCTAGGACCTTTCCTAGGCCTAGACGTAGAGATACCTACAGTGGCAATTCCGGTCATCTTCTTTTTTTTTGTCCGCCAACGCTTCGCTCGTTAATAGTGGCAAGCTGGCAACACTTGTTGATGAGCTTATAAGTGAGAGCGCCAAGGAAATATTGCATTTACTCAGGCTATCTGCTTTGTGTTTGATAATGATGATGATGTTAGTGATGGTGAATATTCTTACGAATATCATGCAACGTACGCGTCCAAAACCTCAATTAGATGCCGTGGGGTGGGGGTGGTTGTGAATTTTCCCTCTACTGAGAAAAAGGTTGAACTTCCACGCTGTCCCGGAGGTAGCTCGTGTTGTTGAAGGGACACAGTATAACAAAAATTCATTGAGCTCACTCGAAACACAGCCATTCTGATGAACCATGTAACAAAGATGCAAGTTCTGAAGTGTCGAATGATCTGCCCGAAGTATGCCTTACGCGAAGATTTTCTTGGCGGGCAAAAACACGCGTATATGCTCGAATATGACTCGTATTGTCCGTAACGAATTAGAGGGCCTTACGGATCTTCGACGACAAGCAGCTTATGACTTGGATAAATGAGGACATATAATCGCGCCCTATATATATATATATATATATATATATATATATAAAACGCACACTAAGGGGATACTACCAGGCTGCATTATAGCTCAGAAAATGCAGGACAACATTTGAGGTTACTCATTTACCCGGGGCTACGTAATATAAAATCTACCTTATGAGATGCGTATATATATATATATATATATATATATAGTATAGTTCTTACAGACAGAACAAGGAAGTGAACAGACACCAGTGAACAGTTAATTGTGGTAAATTGTGATATTTTCGTATGTTGATCTTGAGTGACAGCGAAGAAATCGTGCAGGATGACGAGCGCGCTTACTGCAACTAGGTATGTTTGCAAAAAATATTTCACTCTATATATATATATATATATATATATATATATATATATATATATGTGTATGTCTACTTGCGAAGACGCGAATGAGTGAGCAAATGAGTGCGAATCGCTACGCACACAGTTAAGAAATGGTTAGTGGGCTAAGAGTCGGGTTGTCTAGCCGGTTTGGCGGCGGCGGCGGCATCAAAGCGGAGCCACCTGAGCAGAACTCATAACCAACAACAGCAGCAGCAACAATAACAACAACAACAACAACATCAACAATAACAACAACATCATCAGCAGAGACAGCAGCCAGAACAGCGACGGTGACCCGGTGGAGGCGCGCAGACAGACAGCGAAGCCGGCAGGCAGCCAAACAGGACACTACCGAGGTGTAGTTCTTGCAGTAGTAGATGTATTCGTTGTAGTCGTCGTCGTCGTAGTAATAATAGTATCATGCATGCATCCGTTGGTCGGCCCGTCGGCGGATCGATGGGTCCTCTCTCTCTCTCGCACTCCTGTTCCCCCCCTCTCTCTCGCTCTCTCTCAGAAGCAGAAGCCACCGCAGAAGCGGCCGACGCCGCCGCCGAATTTTTCAGTGGCGCCGGACAGTCGCGCACACACCTTGGCTGCCCTCCATCGCCCTCTGCCTGCCCGGAGGTGGCGGCCGCGTCGCGCGGCTGGCTAAGTGTTGTTCGGTCATCTGGGGGGGGGCGGGGGGCGGCGGGGCGGCTTCTGCTGCTGCTGTTGCTGCGGTGGCGTCAGTGGAGGTGAGCGAAGCCATCACGTGGTACACAAGTACATGAACAACAACAACAACAACGACAGCAACAACAACAACAAGGCACCAGTCGACCCCGGTATCGGCGTTAAGCAGTAGAACCTTGATAATGATGATAGTGATGGTGATGGTGAAGACGGTAAACATCAATATCATCATCATCATCAGTTCAGCAGCAGCAGAAGCAGAATCAGCATCAGAGTAACACGTTGATAATGATGATGGTGAGCACAAAAATCAGCAGCAGCAGCAGCAGCAGCCGTAGCAACACCTTGATGAGGACGATGATGATGATAATAATGATGAGGTGAGCATCAACATCATCATCAGCAGCAGCAGCAATAACAATAATTTGATGATAAAGATGGTGAGCTTCAATATCAACATCAACAGTGGCGGCAGCAGCAGCAGTACACTGGAGACGGTGAGAATCAACATCATCAGTACAAGCTGACAATGCTCTTAGCATTCACCATATCAGCAGCTAAACCGTGATGAAGACGGTAAGAAGATGCACCAGAATCAACCGCACCTCGATGCCGATGTCGATGATGGTGATGATGACAACGACGATGATGATGGTGGTTGGTGGTGGTGGTGGTAAGCATTAATATCAACAGCAGTATGTTGATGGTGGTCAGCATAACTATTATGACTCAATATATGGTGCTGGGGCTAATGTTAGTAGTGTCCAACCACCATCACCCTTCATCACAGCATCGTTATCAGTAGTGCCCCGCACAGCATCATCTTCATCATCGGCACCCTAATGATGTATCACCATTAGCAGTGCAGCACCGCCTTCCTGGCGCTGCTGGTGACAAAGCGCCGCGCTTAACGTTAGCACCATCTTAGATCACCAAAAATTGCCGAAGAAGAAATGCTACCCAATTCCAAACCTGGAAGGGGAGGAGTGGAAGAGTGGAAGGGTGGGAGCTAAAGAGCAAAACGGGTTTAGTGAGTTTGTGAATCCCACACTAGATGCAGCCGGCAGACGCACTGCATCCTCAAAACCTCCTATAAAAACAAATAAAAAATCCGTTAGGGCTGACTCTCAGCCAAGATTTAACGTCCATGGGACTGCTTTTCGCATTGCTTCATAGACGGACCCCCATAAATACAAATGTGCAACGGTGGGGCTCGAACCCGCGCACCTGCTATGTATCTCCTCCGGTCGCGAGGCGCAGACGCATGCCACCACGCCACCGGGCTCGACTATAAAAACAAATAAGTAAAAAATAAAAACAGATTATCAATGATGGCAGAACGACGAAGAGGGAGAGGGAGATTACCCATACACCTCTGAGAGTCAACGGGCATGCTGCTGTTGCTGCTGCCCTGCGGGCTGTCAGATACTGTCTGACAGCAAACACTACATATATCAAGATGTCCGGCCCTCAGGGGATAATTTGAAGATCTGCCACGATTCCAAGCCCGTAGGGGATGCCCGATGTTTGTGTATGTAAAAACATGTTTGCAATGTTACTTGTGTTCAATATTGTTAGAAGAAATCCTTATCGTGATAGACCGTGGTCGTTCATCGCCGTCGTCCGCCGTAGTCTTAGACGTCGTCGACAGCACCACTCTGTTTCTTTATTCTTCTTTATTTTTATGACTCTGATTTTAGTAGTATGATCTGAATGATAATTAGTCTACCAATTAACAATACACTAAATAACAATACCTATAATAGACCCGAGCACACTGTGGAGCAGATGACCGACAACGATTTTGATCGGTCTCCTACTAGTCTATATAAGTCGCGGGTTTGACCCCGGCGCGAGACGTACCTATTCGAAGCGATTGTTCTTTGCAGATTTGGATTAAGTTCAATAAACTGAATTAAAAACAATACCGACATGCATGGCAATACCAGCAGTTCAGCATCATTACTGTCGTCATCTTTATCATCATCATGGCCATCATCCGTAGTAGTAGTAGTAGCAGTAGTAGTATAGTGGAAGCCGAGCCCGGTGGCGTGGTGGCTTAACTTTGCGCCTCGCACCGGAGGAGACACAAAGGTGCGCGGGTTCGAGCCCCACCGTTGCACATTTGTATTTATAGGGGTCCGTCTATGAAGCAAGGTGAAAAACAGTTCTGTGGACGTTAAATCTTGGCTGAGGGCAGGCCCGAAAACTTTTAGTGGAAGTAAATTAAGGACTGAATTACTCATAGGCGACGGGACCAACGCAACTGGACTGTGACTGAAATGATGATTTTCAAGAGTGATTTTCGTGCTGTTGCTGCTGCTGCCGCTGGCGGCGCTGTTTCTCCAATGCTAAGCTTATGAATGTTAGAAAGAAGACCTCTCTCTCTCGTCAGAGGCTACAGAGATATTCCTCAGTAGCTCAGTTAGCGAGTTGGGTCGTTAGTTAGCTAATCATTGGATATGTCGTATTGGGATCGACAGTCCGTCGTTTATCAAGTGAACGAACGAACGAAGAAATGAGTCGATGAATGGATAAAGGAATGCATGCACAATGAACTTTGAGGTTAACAATAACAACGACAGCGGCAGCAGCAGCAACAACAATGAGGGCGTAGACAGCGACGAGACGACGACGACATCGCCTCCAATCAACAAAAGAAGCCTCCCTCGAGTAACGGGCCAAAAGAAAGAGACAGTAGGAAGACAGGAGACGATGTGGATGAGATTTCAAGATCAAATCCAGTTGCGTCTGAACCCCCGGGGGCTGTCGGCATCGATCGATGGGCCGAATCCCGATACCGTTTGATGCAGCAGCAGCAGCAGCAAAAGTAGGAGCAGCAACAACCAGAAAACCTCAACTGCCGACGCTAACGGCAGCGATATCGACAACTGACAGAGACCACAAAGGCAATGAAGTGTCGTCGTGTTTCTTCAATTCATCAGTCCATCGATTGTTGTTGTTGTTGTCGTCGTTCTTGTTGTTGTTATGGTTCGTGTTGTTGCATTCGATCCACAGACGACGACAAGGAACCTCTAGCTCGCCGGTTTTGTTCAAGACTCTGCGGGATATGGCTGTCGTGGACCGCCGTGTAAGTGCCGGCTTGGCAGAGGGCTTTTCTGAAACGGCCGCCAGTCTACTAGTCTTTAACTAGAAAACGTAACTCAAGTTTGCTTTCCGCTTTGCCAGATGTAGCTTATATATATGTATATATATATATATATATATATATATATATATATATATATATATATATATATATATATATATATATATATATATATATATATATATATATATAATATATGCACACCAGTCTTCAACTAGAAAACAAAACTCCCCTTTGCTTTCCGCTTCGTCAAATAGATATATATATATATATATATATATATACATATATATATGCTCATACGTAGCATAACTCAAACTGCGACGGATAGTGGTAATGATAGCTTCCTCTCTTTCGCTTAAGAAGCAAATAAATGATGTATCTGTATCCTGGCCTGCAAATGGGTATATTTGCATCGTTACTAATATGAGTTTCATATTCTTAATTAATACCTTATTTCACGCCAAAATGTCATATGCGGAAATTTGCTACACGTTTAGGTTCATAATATACCTTACAGTGAACTGTCGTTTGGATGACGACGTAATGTATTTCGCAGAAGCAAGGCAGGTAGGGGTGGAGGCGGAGTTTGCACTATTGCCATGCCAAAGTTGCATTTCTGCTACCGAGCTGCCACAGGTTACCTAACTTCTGAACTCGTTGACGTTGATGCTGTCTCCGGCTCAGAATTCACTCGTTTCATATTATGCTCTAACTTCTCCCAAACGGGAATTGAGCTGTTGAGCTTAAAACATAGGCGAAGATTGTGTGGAAACCTTGATCGAGTTTTTTTTTTGGCCAGTTTTGCTGGTATTTATACGCAATATTGGTTTATGAATAGCTTACGCGCGCCTCGCTACAATGTCGTCGACTGAACGAACATCGTTCGGACATTCGTAATAGCGGGCTTCTTCACTAGCCCTCTAATAAACAACAATCACCGATAAAGCTGAAAACTATTTTGAAAGCATCCGCCTATTAGACAAACGCAAACCAGGGGACAAAAACAGTTATGTTTTTTTATGTATATAACTAAAAGCAAACTAACAAGAATCGTCTATAAAGGTGTTATATATATATATATATATATATATATACATGTGCGTCAACGCGGCGTTATTATGCGTTGGTGCCTCGGGATGAAAGCCTAAGAGGCTTTCGTTTCCTTCAACGGGCTCGACAAACGGTGCTTATAGAGAGGTCCAGCGATAATTTGATTCATTACTAGTGCGTGGTGCCGTTAGCGATGTTTCCTCTTCTAAGTGCGCACGTGTTTTGTGCACGTGTAAACACGCCTTTACACACTCGGTCAGTGCCACATATGGGAGAATCTACACATGTATATGTAACTCTATGACGAAGAACAGCAACAACAACAACAACCAATTACAACACTAGTAGCGGTAACAGCAAAAGGTTCAGAGGTCAAGGAGTGCGGCTGCCTTCCAGCAGAAAGATGACACGAATGGTAGGAGGCAGGAGGCCCCCTGAGCCGTTTCTTGGCCCTCGGCCCGGTGCCGATCGCGGGGCCTGGCCAGATGAATCTGAAATCGACGATTCAGGCTGTAGCAGACAGACATATGGATGTTGAGATACAGATGTATATTGAGCGTGGTAGTTCCGTCGTCGTCGTCGTTGTTGTTGTTGTTGTTGTTGTTAGGTAACCCAGCCGGCGTCTGCAAACCAACGGAAGTGACATGTGTATTGCTCGTTCTCTTTCCACCTTTCTTACTCTAGGCCTCGAAATTCTTTTCGTGCTCTGTGTGCTCTCTCTCTCTCTCCAGGCCTAAATATGTCGACAAGAGAGCCTGCGCCAAAAGTAGACTCTGCTGACAGATGCATGCGCCCTTCGGTTCCTCTTGGTTCCTCCGGGCTGGGGGGATAAACGGTGGGAGTGGCGGTGAGGGTGAGGATGAACTGAGTGGGGGCTGCTAGGGTTACCATAGTAGGTCGGAATCGCGCACAATCTAGACCACCGCAGCAACAACAGGCACAACAACAACAAGAACAACAACAACAACAACTACTAGTACTACACAGCAGTACCAGAAGCTCAACCACCACCAGCTTCCTTCCTGCACGCTAACAACAGAGCAGACGGTCGTTCGTATTGTAGCCTTTCGCGTAATGCCGATGCTGTGACTGCTGTGAATAGGGACTGATGAATGCAGTGCTACTATAGCGGCTGTGGTTGCAGCTGTCGTGGTCGCTCTTGTCGTTCTCGAGCGTTGTTGTTGTTGTTGTTGTTGCTGTTGTTATTGTTATCGTTGCTGTTGAGGTTGATCTTCCCTTTTATTGAGCCATATGGGACAGGCATCATCATCATCATCGTCAACATCATCACGACTACCAGCACTACAGCCACCATTATGAACAACCGGCGACAGACCGACCAACCGAGATCCTACCGAGTGTGCTGCTACTGCAGAGGAAGGTATCCTCTTCGTGGTGACATTCCTTTTCTGTTTTCTTCGACCTCTTGCGCGATAGACGACAGACGACAGATTATCGGACACAATGACGGCGTTCCTGCCTTTTCGTCTCGTTGCTCTCCAACAGCAGCAGAAGAAGTACCACGAGCGCTCTGAACAGGCCGCACAGAGTACGGACAGTTGTCGAAAAAATGCCACGTAATACCGGGTAGGGCAGCGGGGGCTGGAGAGGAACCGAGAAGGTCTAGTGGGTTTGTGAGTCCCACACTAGTTGCAGACAGCTGCCAGCGACATATGTACTTTGTGCATTCCCGAAATATTAATCCATTACGTAAGAGTACTGGACAGACTGTCGAAGTCGTTGCTAATTATGAAGTTGTGCTACCACCATCTGCTGGGTACTGTCGCCCGACCGATTGACCAACCAACCGACCATAGAAACAACGGCAAGGAGACTTGGTCCTCAAGATAGTTGGCAAGGATCGGTGCCCCTTAACATAGCTGGCAAGGATCGTTGACCGTCATATACCGTTGGCTCTCAGGATAGCTTGCAGTACTCTACCAGTAATAGTACTCGAACTGGTATTAATACCAGTTGAGTGTTGTGGTCGTTGTCACCATTGGTTGGTGTCATGATTGTCCTAGTACTATAATTAAAGTCGCTCCTGCTGCTAGCAATAAGAGTGCTGTTCGCTGCCTAACATGACCCGGGTACTGTGGTGGCGTACTGCCGTTGGTAGGGTGGTGGGGGGGGGAAGCAGAAGCGTTGGTATGCGAGACCACCGGCGAGAGACCCTGCATCCTGCTTCCAGATACTCAGATACCAGTTGGTCATAGTCGCGCGTGCAACACGCAGCAGATGCGACAACATCTGTGAATTTCTGCTGCTGCTGCTGCCGCCCATGCTTTTGTGGCTGTTACGGATTGTATAGTAGGCAGTGTAGTTGTACTATTGTTGATCAGATAGAGAGAGAGAGATCCTTTCCCTTTTCAGGAGCCGGCAGGCGGCAGCAGCAGCGGCGGCGGTTGGTTCCATACGGCGCGGTGGTAGCCGCTCTTCGATCCTGCTGTCAAAATTTGTTTGTCTCTCTCTCTGAGTCTGTTTGGGTGTGCATGTATGCGTGCATATGTGCACTCTCTTAGGCTCGCTGCTAGCTCGCTCGCTTGGCTTGAAGACAGGGCGGGTGCTTGGCCTATAACCTCTACAACTTAGGTCCCTGCTGTCTATTACTAAGGCCTGACTGGATGCTGCTGCTGGTGTTGTTGTTGTTGTTGTTGTTGTTGTTTTGCTGTTGTCGTTGTTGTTGTTGCTTGCTCTAACGCTGCATCTACCGCATCGCCAGCACAGTTCGAGGTTCCCATACGACATGGGACGAGGAGTTCGACGACTCGCCGCCGCTCCCACTGCTACTTTTGATAATTCGCTCCCGCTGTTGTTGATGATGGTGATGATGATGCTGTTTTTGTTTCTCGTTCTCCTTCTGCTCTCCCTTGTCATGGCCATGGCCAACACCGTGATTATTATCATCGTCAACATCACCACTATTACCATCGCTATCATCATCATCGCCATTATCGTCATCATCACCGTCATCATGGGAACCCACAGACATATGGACAAGCTCCTTTGTAGCGGTAGATGGTGTCCAGTCATCACAACCACCACTGCACATCTTCCGTATCGAGACGACATAGGCGCTCATCATCCGGCGCTGCAGCCACCGCTGCAGAAACCAACGATATCGTCGACTTTGTCTTCGTGGTCCGACCACGATCGGCGGGCGTTCGGGCACGCGGCCTATCGAACCCACCTCCAGCAGCGGATGGCACCCAACGGCGGTGTTCTACACAGTGGTAGGCGACCAGCATAGAAACAGATACAATAACAACAACAAAAACAGCGACAACAACAACAAAAACAGCAGCAACAAGACAACAACAGCAACAGCAACAACGGCAGCAGCAACAACAACAGCAGCAGCTGTAAGAGCATCAGCGGAGCAGCGATCAATTGTTGCTAGGCAATAGGCTACTCGACTCCTGCATAGGCTGCACGCGCGAGACTACCACAATTACTGGTCGCACTTCTAGTCCGAGGAGGGAGACGCAACGACATCTCACCCACGTTGTCGCGCTAGACTACTCTCTAATTAGATTGGCTACTGCTACTCTCTTACTACTACTACTGTTGCTACCACAAGTACAACTCGTAACGCTCGTTTTGCTCTTCGCTCGTCGTTTCCATGCTCTAATTCGCTCTCTGTCTATTCTGGCTTCCTTCCCCCCTCTCCTACTCTCTCTTGATATTTCTCTCCCTCCTTCTGTCTCTCTGTCGCTCGTTTACTACACCCCCCTATTCCCCCGATCCCCCCCTTATGTATCCCTCTGGTAGTTAACCGGTCTTCCCAAGCTTCCCTCTCCTCCCGCGCCGCCGCAGAGCCTGGCTCCAACCTCAAACCGTCAACCAAAGTCAACCAGTCGTGCTTTCACCACATAGGGTAGGGTCTTGTCAACGTCAGCTGCTAGCCAGGCTGGCTTAAGACAACAGACGAGCCAGAACAGAATTAGGCCACGAAAATGTTGTGTCAGTTTCGTCAAATACTCGTCACGAAAGTCAAAAGTCATCGACAGTCGAGGATCGCTTCATCTACAATCAATGAACATCGATTTAAGATGGTGTACATTAGATATAAATGTATTTAGCGATAGATGAGTAGATTTGTCGTAGTAGCGGTTAGGTAAAATTTCTTGCTTGGTCTTTCGAGTCATTTATCCGTTTGTTTGTTTGATGTACTCGGCAACAAGTCGCAACTTTATACCTCAGAGTACAGACGTGACCATGATCGTTGTCGTGCCTAATGGTCTTCTAATGTAGCTTTTATACATTTAAAATATATTAAATAGTACATAGCGTTTTTCTCTCTCTCATATTCTCTCTCTCTCTCTCTATATATATATATATATATATATATATACGCTTTATCATCATCCACATTATCGTTTCTGTTCTTGTCTTCGGCGGCGGCGATCTGTGTGCAGCACAGCAAGCAAGAAGGCTGGACAGATTGGCGTGCATACTCTTCCTTCCGAGTCTTGGTCGTTTCAGCTGCGGCGTCCGCGCGCGCTAAGAGTCGGCGAGTAACAATCGAAAACGGCGAACAAAGAGAGCTGATGGGGTGGGCTGCTGTATTGTAGGAAGTTCGGACAGGCGCGACGGCACGTGCCAGTGCAGTCATGACCAATATTGTCATTGAGCGTTACGAACGCTGTCGCGTCGCTCTCACTCAGACATAGGCCGACGTAGGCTCTCGTAGAGGTCATCGTCATGTTGGTGGTTGTTTTTCTGCACATTTATTCGGCCACTTCTTCTGCTTCTCCTTCGCCTTCTCCTTATTCTGCTTCTGCTTCCTCTGTTCCTGTTTCTGCGACCACTTTGACTCCTCGGAGTTGTCGGGTTTTGTCGTCGTTGTCGTTGTCGTCGTCGTCGTAGTCGTTTACGATAGGAGAGGTTTCAGTCAACCATGCATGCCACCACAACAGTAGGAACATGCACAGACCAGTCTGTCCCTACGGGCTGACTGCTGTATGGCTGAACTGCACCTACGAACACGAACTAAGTTACAACAACAACAACAACAACAACAGCAACAACAACAACAACAACAACAACAACAACAACAACAACAACAACAACAACAACAACAACAACAACAACAACAACAACAACAACAACAACAACAACAACAACAACAACACAACAACAACAACGACGACGACGACGACGAACTGCACGAACTGCGCGTTGCTAAAGCTATGGTAGTCCAAAAATCTCGCTGTCTCGAATTTGTTACTGCTTCTGCTGCAGTTGCCGGTCGGCTCTCATAACGTCGCTGTCGTTGTTGTCTCTGTGTGTGGGAAGAACGAGCGAATTGGTTGGCCTACTCAACCAGTAGGCCAGGCGTGCCGTAATGATGATGATGATGATGAGTACTCTCAACAGCTCTTCTAGCAATGACCTTGCTCCACTGCTACAACCCTTATGCGACCTTAAACTTGTTGTTGTTGCTGTTGTTGTTGTTAGGCTTGTGGTTATATCGTTGCTATGGTTGTGGTTGGTGTCGTTGCTGTGGCGTTTTTTGTTAATGTTGTCGTTTTTGTTGATAATGGTGTTGTTGTTGGTAAATTTGATGTCTTCGTTGTTATTATTATTACTATTATTATTGAAGTTATAATTATTGCTGTTGTTGCCGTTGTTGTTGTTTTTGTTGTTAGTGTTGCTGTTGTTGATGTTATCGTTCCTATTGCTATCATAACGATCAGGATCAAACGCATCATAAGCATCATTGTCATCAATACCATCATCACTGTCGTTGTCGTCGTCGGCGGCGGCGGCGTCGTCTCTAATGTCGACACGGGCCGGCTGTTCAGTGGCTGTTTCATCAGCACTTGGGATTCACTTCCGATCTCGACCGTTGAACAGCAACAGCACAACAACAACAACAACAACAACGACGACGATGACAACAACAACAGCAATAACACTAGCGGCGACAGCAGCAACGACTCCGAGGACGATCCAGGATCAGGACGGTAGTGACGACCGTATGCGAAGTACTTCCTGGTCCATCTGACCGACCGAGACATTCCTGCAGCAGCAGAAGCAACAGCAACAGCGACACCAGCTGCCGCAAGACCGTCTGCTCTTGCTGCGACGGCTGTCATCTGTTGATGCTATTGTTATTGTTGTTGCTGTTGTTGTTGTTGTTGTTACCGCTGCTGTTGTTGTTGTTGTTGCCGCCGCTGCTGCTGCCAACACCGGCCTTTGTGCTCTGAGCCCGAGATCGGAACTGCTCCGAGTGGCAGCAGGGTCATTGATGCTCATCGGCCGCTAACGTCATCATCAACTTCACCCCACCGTCATCAGCATCACCCCCATCACTATGATCAACAGCAGCATCATCTGCCGCACGTTGATGATGACAACAACGACAACAACAACAACAACGAACCCACGTTGGCCTAATACGACGGTCCAGCCTGCTGTTGTCGAGGCGGTTAAGTCAAACAGTCAGACAAGCGACCTTATCTTCTTACCCCTTGAATATATATATATATATATATATATATGTGTATATATATACGGGAGATGATCGAAAGCTTCTGGTACATAATTAATAAAAAGAAAAAAGAGAATTTTTCTAAATCTTCAAAAATGTTTTGTTTCCTTCAAAATAGCTTCCACCCGCTGCATTGCACTTGTGCTACCCTTTTCCCACTATTCTAAACACGTTTCAAACGCGTATTTCGAAGTCAAGTTGAGTTGCCCCTGCAAATGTTTCTTCATCTTCTCTATAGTCTCGAAACGTTGTTCGTTCAAATTGTTTTATCCATAGGAACAGGAAAGGTCGCATAGAGTCAGGCCCAGCGAATAAGATGATTGCAGTAGTGTAGAAAATGAATACTTTATCAAATATTCCCAAATCAGTAAAGGTATGTGCGCCGGTGCACTTTCGTGATCGATGATACAAAAGATGTTTGCCCAGAGTTCAGGCTTCTTGCGTCGGATGTTCTGGTGCCATCTTCGTAACATTTACCTTAACATTTTATTTCCTATTTACCGTAGAACTCACAACAGGTTGTATAATAAAAAGATAATCAAAATTTGTATCATTCCCACCGTAGACTTTGCAATATCGTGAAGAAATGGCTTTCTTAACAAACCTCATCAACCATATTTTGTTGTGATCTTTCTGCCGAGTTTTTTTCCTATAGACTTTCTCCTTGCAAAGCACACTTTTGGGAAACTGGGCTTCGGTCTTCGCGCTAAACCGCAACCTAGAACTCGATCTCTCAATACTCCTCTAGAAGCCATCCAGACTCTTCTATTACCGTCTCAATATCATTCGCCCTTTCCCGATCGGCATTCTTGGCAGAATTCACATTTTTGGGATCAACTCTGACAGCGTGCTGCCAGTCTTTGAACCAAATACATCGGTCCTACTTTTTATAACCATCCATACGAGATTCCAGTTCCTCAGCTAGTCCCTGACAGTAATCCGGCGATTGCTGAGTACAATATCACAAACTCTTTCCATTTTTCTTCTGTTATTGGCGTCAAAAACCTTGCCAAAAGAGGCCATCTTCGATCTCTTTAGAGCTCTCCACTTAAGATTTATGATTTCGTTATTGACTGAATTGAGAACTTGATGTAGATTTGTTGCTCCTCTATTTTCGGCTCTTTAAAAATCGCAAATGTTGTATGTGTGCTGCCAATGCATGGCGTTGCTAGACAAACAAACCGAAGGGCCTTTTTAGTTAGTTCTGGTTTACTTTTAAAATTAAAAGTGACTTGACGATGAGCCCTCGTATGGACAATAAATTTATAAGATCATATAGTTTTATTGCACTGTAAATTAGTAGCTGCATAGAATAAGTCGTCATACAGTCGCTATGTTAAGAGTAAGTATTTAACTTTGGTTGATCGGGACGAGCCATAAAGTTCTGTAGAACTCAGTATATGCTATCGTCCTATGTAACAATTTACACAACAAGGTCACACACAATCATCGATGTTGTAATAATTTTGATTCATGTAGTTGCAATGGTGATAGCCATCTCACGTTGATATGTACATGACTGCGCGATTTGCTCGCATAGACTTGTTCTCCAATCTCCACGGTAGAAAGGCGAACTTTTTCGTGTAGTTGTGTGTTATAGCTGTCCTAACTATGCGGTCTCTTTGCTATCGGTAGGATGTTAGTATTTCTGGGCGGAATGGGAATGCAGCTGCACGCCCTCAGCTAGTGTCATCACACAGGACAGCTTCGCGGCAAGCGTTTTTGATGTCGTTTTGTGCAAAAATGTACTTTTACTTAAGAAAGTATATTTTCACCTTGCCACGGCCTTTAAAATTACCTAACATCTAATGGTGTGCGATTGCGGGCATGTTCTTCTAGTGAGTAGCAGACTCACAACCCGTCATAACCTAAGTGGTGCGGAAGGGATTGCTTATCCCTATTTCGTGTTGGGTCCTCCCACAGACGGCGGCGTTCTTCTACTTTCGCAGGTCTCAAATGGGGAAGATTTCGAGGCTCTTTCCTCGTTTAGACGATGGCGATTTGTTAGTCGCCGAGGCAGCAGGTGGATAGTCGGGCAACGTCCACGGCCCACAAGGAGAATGGCCTCACAATTGGTATATATAGGTATAAGGTGTCCAAACTATCAGAACGCGTAGAGATTGTGAACGTTTATTATAAAAGAGGAGACTCTGTGCGGACATGCTGTTCGTGCAATTTTCGGTCGACATAACCGGCCTTGTAAGAACACCATTCGTAAACATGTGCAAAAATTTCACCGGACAAGTTCCGTACGTGATGTGACAAGCCGTGGAAGATCACGGAGCGCTCATTTGGCTAAAAGCGTCACCGCTGTACACGACAGTGTGAACATTTTTTGGAATCATCGGTTCGGCGACGTGTCTAATAACTAGCGCAACTAAACCTAGTGTATTTTGAGGCTCGATCTAGGAATATATTGGGTTGATCCATAAGTCCGTTCGGAAAGTTAATTGCAACGATTGCGCAGACCCGGAGAAAGACGAAAATTGTTGAGAGAAGGTTGTTTTTTACGTGGCTGTAAGAGACTTGCATTGTATTATAACGTGAAATTTGCCGAATATCTAACTTACGCGAACTGTAACGCTCGAGTGAAAATATTAGAGTTAAATGTGCTCGTTCAGTATTTAGTGCTGGTTTTTTGCCAAAACGAAAATAATGCAACCAAGTCGCAACTAAGATATGTAAAGTGTATGGCGGAGAAGCAGTAACAGATATGACAGTTCGAAAGTGTTTCGTCCGATTTAGAAACAAAGGCAATTTTAACGTTAACGACCTAAGACCGGCCCGAATGCCCCAGTGACAGTAATCACGGCCTCATTAACAACAGTAGTCGAACCAAACCCACACTTGTCGCTGCGCGAGATCGTGGCCATTGTCAACGTACCATAGACATATGTTCAAAAGCATCTCTATGTCGAGGGATTCGTCAGCAAGTTGGATGTATAGGTTTCGCACGCGCTCAGCAAACGCCAACTGGAGAAGCGTGTGCTGGTGTGCGATCAGCTTCTAAAAAAAGAAAAAGGATCGCCCTTTTCTTCGCACCATGATGACAGGGGATGAGAAGTGGATACTATATAAGAAAATTGTCCGCAGATGGGCGTGGCTTAAAAAGGAAGTGGGCCTTAAGGAACTGCAAAGCCCAGATCCCATACAAAGAAAGTTTTCAAGTCAACGAATTTAGTTGGGGTATTTTGCCACATCCTGCGTAGCCCTGACCTTGCTCCATTAGACTACTATTCGTTTCGGTTCGTTCAAAATTCCCTTAATGGCAAAGAATTCGATTCTTTGGATGATGTTAAAACATATACAGACTACTGCTTCGGAAGCCGGGGCTCCACCTTCTGGAGGGATGGAATCATGAGCTTGCCTGAACGTTCGGTTAGGGTTAGGCACTTGAACAAAATGGGCAATACCGCATTCAATAACAGCCTTTGTAACAACATGTGTGTCTTTAAAAGTATGCGGGAAATCCGAACGGATTTATGGATCAACTTTACATATATGTATATATATATATATATATATATATATATATATAGGCGAGAAGAATCGAGATCAAATCATGGGTAAGTAGATTAATTAATGAATGGGCAGGTGAATCGACAAATAGGCGATAGAGTAGATGATCTAACGGACGAACGGATAGATACATGAATTGATGAACTAACAGTTGGTTGAATGCTTAGCGTACGTTTGAACTTGTTCTGCATTTCCTCGTTTGCTGCTGCTGCTGCCGCTGTTGTTGCTGCTTCTGTTTCTTGGTCCAATTCCTGTTTTCCTTTTTGTGTTTTTTTTTTCATTATACGTTTCTCCCTTTTCTTCTCTTTTTTTTGGCTTTTTTAAACACTGAATCGCATTGCGACGGCGGTAGCAGGCGCTTATCGTGGGACGGGCGCCGCGGAGGACAAACCTGGTCACCTGCACGACAACTGATAATCGCTGACGACTGATTGTTGTACTGCGGCTTCATCTGTTGGCGACGGTGGTGCTGTTGCTGCTACTGACATGATCGTTGTCAGGCGCCGATGCCAGGCCAAGAAGAAGAAGCCTCGGTACTTTCTATCTTGAACGTGGAGAAGAGTGAGTGAGTGAGTGAGGTGGATGGTGATGTTGATTTTTCTGAGAATTAGGGGGGGAAAGCGGATATCAACTACCATGGCGATAACAACAACAGCAACAACAACAACAACAAATACAACAATATCAGCAGCTTCAACAACAAGAACAACAATATCAGCAGCTTCAACAACAAAAACAACAATATCAGCAGCAACAAAACAACAACAACAGCAACAACAACAACAACAACAGCAGCAACAATAACATTGTCGACCGACATCGAGCGACAAATCGTCGCTTCACCGCCTCGTCATCGTCTTCACTTGTTGCCGAGCTCCGAGGACTCGATCGACAGGTTGAATGCATTCCTTACTCACCGTCATTATTGTCATCATCATCATCCTCATCACCATCAGCAATATTGTAGCTGCTTTTGCTGTTGACAAAGGCGTTGGTGACTACGACGACGGCAGCTATTCAATAGGGAGGGATGATGGAGAGATGAGCAATGACCACAACGGCAACGTAGAGAAAACAAAGAAAAACAGCGAACAGTGTCTTAAGCAACACAGTCAGCAAAGCAGAGAGAGGGGGGGGCGGGGGCGGGAAAAGGGGAAGGGAAACAGGGGAGGGGGGGGGAGAACGAAAGCAAAGGTCGAAAGAGGAACAAAACGACGCCAAGGTGAAGGAGGAGGAGCAAGAACAGAAGAAGGCAAATGAGAATCAAACAGATAGAGAAGATCGATAGATGATAGTAGGTAGGTTGATAGATACTAAGATAGGAATGAGGGAAAGGACGGACGGGCGGGCGAACGCGGGTCGAACGGGCGGCCGAAGGGGAAGTCGGGAGCCCCTTGGAATGTCATGGACGGAGGCGGCACAGCGGCGGTAACGGCAGCCGTGACGGCGACAGCAGAACGGTGCGTTGCCGCAGAATCGGCTGCTGACGAGAAGGAGGATGTTGTTGTTGTGGTTGTTGATGTTATTGCGGACGTTGTTGACGTTGCTGTCAGTCCGCCGTTCGTAGACACACAGAGACACCGTTGATCTGTGGTGGTGGTGGTGGTGGTGGTAGTGGTGGTGGTGCCGTCGCTGCTGCTATTGAGGCTGCTGGTGGTGGCACTGCCGCGCGCACGGGCCGGCGGTCCGGGCGAGTTGTTCGCGCACACCTGTGTTGTTACCTTTAAGTCGCCGAGCCAACGGCAAACGGCAATCGCAAGAACGGTCGACAACGACGAACCGGGATGCAGAGGTAGGCGAACGGGCGGCGGCGGTGGCGGGGGGTGGAGGGGGTCGAACCGTGGGGAGAAGGCGAGTTCCTCCAGGTAGTAGCGAGCAACTAATCCAACGGTAGTAATGTCATCGTCGGCGTCGGCAGCGGCGGCAATGGGCTTCGACAACGGTGAAGGCAGAAGCGGCGACCGTTTTAGCAGCAGCAGCAACAACAACAACAACAACAACAACAACACAAGCAACAACAATAACAACAACACAAGCAACTGCAACAACAACAACAACAACAACAGCAACAGCAGTCGACTATGGTGACGTAGACGGCGCGCATTGCTGAGACGGAGACGATAAATCCGTAAGTAAGATCATGGCATTTGCTGCTGCTGTTGTTGGTGTTGTTGGTGTTGTTGTTATTGCTGTTGCTGCTGCTGCTGCGGTTGCTGTTTCTGATGCTGATGTTGGTTGGTTGGTGCTTCATCGTTAGGCGCATTCCGTAACACGACGTCGCCGCCCCGCCGCTGCTGCTGCTGTGGTCGTCGTCGTCGTCGTCGTCGTTGTTCTATGTACGGTTTGTTGGCCGCCGCTAAACGATTGGCCTTGCTTGCCGTTACACAGCCACTTGCCGCACATGCCGTCACAGTAGTGGCAGCAGCAACAATAATAATAATAATAAGAAGAAGAAGAAGAAGAAGAGTACAACAGCAATAACAATAATAATAACAAGAGTACAACGGCAACAACAATAATAATAACAAGAGTACAACAGCAACAACAATAAAAATAACAAGAGTAAAATAGCAACAACGATTACAACAAGAGTACAACAACAACAGCAACAACAACAAGCAGAGTGAGTTGAAACAGACACACGGACGGACCACCAATGGATGCGATGTGTAAATATGGGCGAAATTCCAGTTTTTAGTTTGCTTTGCTCGAAAGACGATCGAGGCCTGTCACCTGCAGTTGGTGTTTTTATCTCTCGTTCCCTTCTTCTTGCGCTCTTACTGTTTTTAATTCTTTCTCCATTTCGTTCGTTCTTTTGTGTCCAAGTCTTTATGTTATTTGTTCCGTTCGTCAGAAAAAAAGAGGCAAGACGGGACGATAGAAGAACCCGCGCGCGAGAGAAAGACACAGAACCGAATCTGCCGAAGTGGTACTTGACATACCTGCAACGAGCATACGTGTCGGGCAGAGACACCCTTACTAATTCCCATACACACAAAAAGAACACAATCGTTTTTACAGCATCACGGGTATTGTTCATACAAAATTCACATTACACTACTGCACACGTGTTCATCATACACAAACCTCGAAATCGGCATTCGTTTTCCTAACTTAATCTTGAACAAATACAGAATATGTATTGATGTGGAATATGCATTGGACATCCCGGAACTATCACCACCGACCCGACACCCAAATAGCTATCTAAATAATAGACACGATTGTGTATACCTACACACATTTATACACACTTACATTTATACATATACACACATGCGCACAGGTGCATATGTATATATATATATATATATATATATATATCTGTATTGCTGTATACATACGAGGGCCAATGGCTGCTGATTCTGTTGGTGCTGCTGCTGTTGTTGCCTGGATTCCTTTCTGCTTCTTCTTCTGCTGGCGCGCCCAGGTGTGCGGAGCAAGCAAGGTTTGACAGCGTGGAGAAGCTGTGCGCGTTTATAGCAACGACGAGAACGACCAGTGACAACGAGCGGCGGCCACGACGGTGAGCAGCAACTGCAAACAACAGCAGCTACGACAAACAACAACAAACACGACACAACAACAAACGGCTACGACAACAAAAACACAACAGCTACGACAACAAAAACAACGTACACGACGCACACTACGACACAACAACACAACGCAGCTACGATAACAACAACTACGACATCAACAACACAGCTACGAAACAAACAACTACGACAACACAACAAACACAACAACTATCGAAAACACAACAGCTACGACAACACACAACACACAGTCTACGACAACAACACTAACGACACAACACAACAGCTACGAACACAACAACAACAGCACGAAACAAAATCACAACCAGCTACGACAACAACAACAACAGCTACAACAACAATATAACAACAACAACAGCTACGACAACAACAACAGCTACAACAACAATAGTACAACAACAGCTACGATAACAACAACCTTGGTCTTTAGGGGCAGCAACAACGACGCTCAGGGCTACACCGGCCTCATCCCGTTTAATGCAAGCGTGGTCAACTTCCGACGAATGAACTTGGCGGTCCCTACTTAACAACGTACGCTCCTGCCTCTGCTATTGAAACTCAACTCTGTCTATTCATATTTCCAATAAACAATTGCTCGTCATTTGCCCCTCCTCGCTTCCTCACTGTATTGGAGTATATCCAAATCGTGAGACTACTGGTTAGTCCGATTTAAAAACACCGCGTGTTTTTTGTCAAAATAAAAAAGCTTTTACACAAAATATTTTACCTTCTAATTATTGCTAGAATTACGCCTCTGGCAGACGTAGCATCCTCCCTACAAATGGCTGTCTACAAAGTCTGTTTGGCAGCTACCCTCAGAGACAAACCAGGTTAAAATCCTCAGAGATCGTGCGTGTAACTACTTTAGTAGCCTTACTGTCTTGGCTTATCACCTATTTTAGATAGGCATTCGGCCTTGAACTTGCAATTTGTTAAGTCAATCCAGGAGCGGTTGATGGTCCAGGCGAACAACATTAAGGAGTAGGCGCGACTGAGAGCCACGATCGATCCGATGAGCGGCAAATGGCTTGGGGTCATTCCCTCACAGCAGCTGGGAACGATGCCGGACAATACCACACTCCGCCTCGTCTGTGATCTGCGTTTGGGAGCAATTAGTCTGTTTCGCACATAACTGTGCAAGATGTGACCTACCAGTGTCTTTCAAGAGTGAGAATGCTCTCACTTCCTGGTAGGTTCTCAAAGCATTTGACTTTGAACGACGTAATACACCGGGCAATGCAGTCATCCCACATTAATGCAGTCAAAGAGCCAGTCGGTCTGTCAGCCAACAGCCAATTGCGTCCGGACGGCCGGACTCTAGTTCCATAGAAGGTGGCTGCCTCGTGTACGACGTCACCGTTTTTTACACTTTGGCCTCTTTGTATGCTCGCCATACCACCCGGAAGGTCGGAGCAGCCGCTTGCCTTGCTGAAGACCGCAAGTTGGCAAAAATCGTGGACTGGAGCAAAACTTTATCATTTAACCAATCGCCTTCAAGACATTGGCCCAATAGGAAAAATTATAAGAAGCCTTCTGACGGAGCTAAGATTCAGAGTCTTTGCGTCAACCGGCGATAGAAGGGCATGGCAGTTTTTGCCACAAGGGATATCAGCTAAAAGTCAACGCGAAAACGCTGCGTCGATAATTGGTTCATTGGCCATGGACAAAGCACTTCCTTATCTGCCGTAGCTGAATCGAACCGGCGTCACCCATGTATGTGCAACTAAAGGACCTAAATGCATTTTATTGTCGACAAAAAAGATAGTTTACCCAATTACAAGGGTGTTATAAAACATAATAATAAGTAAGATGTATTATATTCTCAATCTCGTTATGATTTCAAATAGGACCAATGACAACCAAATCGGTCGGCGCGTGCCTCCAGTTTAGTAATCTAGGTAGCAAGGAGGACGGATCGCATTTAACATCTCTGCCCTTATAAAGTAGCCTGATTAGATTCATCTATGCTGGGTTCGTACCGTGGTAGCAGAGAATTCCCCACAACGATGATACATTATCTGCCATATGCCATATCTGCCATAAAGTCAATCTCCTACTCACCAGACCATTTTACACCTAAACCTGTTCTGCATTTCCACAATGTTTTTTCAGCTTAATTAGCAGTACAACAGTTTTTCTTCGAAAGTTCGACTTATGATCATGTGGTTTCCGTGTGACAACTCCTTCTGCCTTGTTAGATGTCCCTATCCAACGGCGTTTCTTCTTTAGTGGTTCAATGTATAAAACATTACTGAATAATCCTTTGTGTGCCCTTTGTGCCTTTGTGTGCCCCCTGTTTCAGCCTCCCATTCAGGCGATCTGTGGCGACTAGCGCTAGGCACAGTTTTATTTCCGTAGGTTGTCGCGACCGCCAGTCCATAGTTTCTAGATCCACTAGCAATCGAGCTGTCCTCGGCGCCAAAAACGATCTACTAACATTTGAGTCTCAGCTCTAGCAGCTGTGTTATGATAGAGCCGGCTCGGGCTGAGACTGTTCTAAGTGCATTCTGCTACAGTTGCTGTTGCGTCCGCTGAACTCACAGGTATGGCAGGGCACGGGTACGGCCCACTTGGCTGTTGCTTGGCCATTGTGGCCGATGCTATTGCTATTGCGAGACACCGAAGCGCTAGGTAGACGACAGGTATGTATAATACGTAGGAACGCTGCTAGGTGGTAGTCAGTCACGGCAAGACGATCCGGGAGGCGATGCTGAATGACAGCGAGGGAGAAGATCAGTGCTGATCGTCGTAGGGCGACGTAGGGGAAATAAGGCGAGGTGAATAAAACGTGGGCGCCGCGCTAACATTTTTTCCGACGCTGACGAGAAACAGACAAATTGTAAGTGGGCAAGGCGGGAGGGGGGGGAGGGGGGAGGAGGAGGCCGCCGGAGAGATGCGAAAGTGAGTGGCGTTTAGCCAGTGGAGTGATTAAACTGGTGGGTAGATCGTATCGTCGTCATCGTCATCATCATCATCATCATCATCATCATCACCACCACCGTTGTCGTCGTCGTTTTTTAAGTCAAGGCCGAAAGAAAAGGTGCCCCAGGGGCTTCGAGCAGACTAAGAAGGCGCCGGTGGGCGAGTTGGGCTAAAACAGACGTAGGGGGGATATCTGGGGGGGAATTGAGTCCACGAGTCAAAGCGTTGCTAGCGACATTGCTTAAGATGATAACAATGATTCAGATAATGCGTAAATAGGTAGACGCGTAGTCGGTGATGCGGTGGCTAGTGGGCGCTAGTTCGGTGAAGCCGTCTGCCGTTGTTGTGGCTGTTGTTGTTGTTGTTGTTGCTGGTAATGGTTCTTGTCGTCGCCGCCGCCGCCGTTGTTATTGTTGTTCTTGTTGTTGCTGCTGCTGATGGTAATGTTCTTGTTATCGCTGTTGTCGTTGTTGTTGTTGGTATTGTTGTTGCCCCTGTCCGATTTTTGTATGTGTGCACGCGCGCGCGAGTCTGCGTGCTTTGGGTGTTTTCGTACGCCTCGAGTGCCTCGACAGCTGTGCCAAGCCCACTTTCGCTGGTCGGCGGAGAGCTTGCTCGCTCCAACAAAGGCTCCCCGATGGTCGCCTTACTCGTAGAGCCAGTAGTAGTAGTAGTAGTAGTAGATCGGTTGGTGGGTTGGGGTTGCTCGTAAGATAGGTAGGTGTTCGGCCGTTTGGGTCGCGGTTGTGCCCTATTTGACGCGCGGCGATTCTTTGTTCCGACCGTCGTCGCTGGCCATTCGGTCGTAGCCCGTCGTCGCGTGCACTGCTGTACGGCGGCGGCGGCGCGCGGTATTCGCGTGTACGCACGGCCATTCCTATGAGCCCGCGTTACGCGTACGTCGATGGCGGGCGTGGGGCGGTGCCAGAGCCAGCAGCAGCAGGGGCGACGCCTCCAGCAAATTATAACGATGTGCCTCACTTCGTCGCTTTCGTTCACTATCATGTTCTTATTGTTGCCCTTGTTGACTTGGACACAGGGCAAGGTAGATGGTTCTGATGTATGTTTACGCCACACGAAGCAACAACAATGACAACAACAACAACGACGACAACAACTACAATAACAACGATGCTGTGATGCTATAAACAGCAACAACAACGCCAACGCGAAACACAACAAAAGAATGGCAACGATCGCAGGAGAAGCGACGACGGCGACGACGACAACAACAACACTATCGGTAACCATACAAGAGCATTGATGAGCGCACCTGTGATAAGCGAACGGTTGGTTAAGTAGTTAGTTAGTTAGTTAGTTCGTGCGTTCGTACGTTTGTTCGTAGTGTAAGATAGGGGTTTGCCAGCCGTTAGTTATTGTTGGCTAGTTAAAGGTC
Source organism: Dermanyssus gallinae (assembly GCA_003439945.1). Classification (NCBI taxonomy): domain Eukaryota; kingdom Metazoa; phylum Arthropoda; class Arachnida; order Mesostigmata; family Dermanyssidae; genus Dermanyssus; species Dermanyssus gallinae. Next base: position 9,114 of record QVRM01002150.1, on the reverse strand, counting down.
TAGTCGTCTTGGACGTCGCTAGAGGCCAAACCGATCGACGCCGGCAACAGCCACAGACTGAGAGAGGCAGTAGGCAGTTAGGCCGGGGGTAGCGAGGCAGGCGGCAGAGAGGGAGGAGTTACGGTGCTCGGGCATAGCCTAAAACGGATCAGCGGCAAAGACCACGTTCAAGATGACACCGAATGGTAACAGTGAAGAGCTGACGACGACGATGGCGACTACGATAGTAGAAGAAGATCGAGCGATCCAGCACGTGGCGATGCACACATTCCACGCCATGCCGTAGTAAGTAGGTTGGGCTGCTACCGAAAGATTGTGGCGGCAGCACGCAGCGCAGCAGGTTTTGCCGCGCGTATCCTACGGTGACAACTACTACTTCGACGACGACGACAAAACCAACGACAAAAAAACAACAACGACAGCAGCAACAACAACAACAACAGCAACAACAGCAGCAGCAGCAACAACAACAACAACGACAACAACAGCAACAACGACGACGACGACGACAACAACAACAACATTGGCGAGTGCGATAGCAATGGAGGTGGCGACAAGGACGAACAGATAGCAACAATAAAAACAACAACGACGACAACACAACAACAACATCCACGAGAATAGCGAAAACAACAACACATACGAAGACGATAACGACAACCGCAATCAAGAGACCAGCAGTGTTTAAAGCGTCGAAAATACCGTTGCTTGGGCTGCTGTGCTGTTTAGCTGATGTTGCGGCGTTTACCACTACTACTACTACTACTACTACCGATAAAGGCCATCTGTATGTCGTTCCCTGCGAGAAGTGTCATTGTTGTTGTAGTTGTTGCTGCTGTTACGGTGGCTTTTGTTGTCATTGTTGTTGTTGTTATGATTGTCACTTTGGTTGTTGCTGTTACTATTGTTGTCGTTGCTGCTACGGTGGTTGTTGTTGTTATGATTGTCACTTTGGTTGTTGCTGTTATTATTGTTGTCGTTGCTGCTACGGTGGTGGTTGTTGTTGTCATTGTTGTTTGCTATTGTTGTTATTGTTGCTACTTGCTACTTTGGTTGTTGTTGTTGTTGCTGCCGCTACGGTGGCTGTCGTGTTTGTCGCGTATGAACGAAACGTAGCAACGAAGAAACAGATGGCGACTAGCCGGGAGTGGCCGGGCAGGGGCAGCGTGTCAGCAGACCCTTAGTTAAGGTAAGGCAACAGCAAACTGCTAGCTAAAACGAGAGGACAGCAGGCAGGCGCACCTTTCACTTTCGGTCGTCACTCGCCGCCGCACGATTGCACGATTACACGCCGTAACTCGTCCCGTAGCTCGTCAACACGAGAAACAAGTCGGCATAGAACAAGAAAGCAAGAAAGAAAAACGCTGTTATGCTACATAAACGGAAAATAGTCAGCAGAAACAACAACAACAGCAACAGCAACAACAACAACAACAACAACAACAACAGCAACAGCAACAGCAACAGCAACAACAACAACAACAACAACAACAACAACAAAAGTAATAACTACAGTAACAGGTGGCAGAATCGAAACCCGCAAACAGAAGGGTGGAACGAACGAAAGTTCTCTTCACTTTGCTAGTTAGCGGTGTTTTTGTTGTTGTCGTCGTTTGTGGTGATAGTGGAGGTGTTGTTATTGTTGTAGTTGTTGTTATTACTGCTGCTACTGGTTACTGATACGTCGACACGAAACGGACTTCATTGACGTGACTGAAGTATCGTAGTGGGGGCACCGCCCGCCATTCCATTCTTATTCTGCAACATGCTGAATGCCCGTCTCGCCCACCTTAGAATCTGATATGGGCATACAACCACCGCCTTATAACACCCCACCTTATGATGGTGACCCTACGAAGGTGGTGATAATGATAATGATAATGATGATGATGGTGGTAGTGATGGTGATGATGATGATGAGCATGCTCAGCACTCAGCATTTAGATGACTGGCACTTCTACTACTACTACTATGCCTACATATCTCTACATACTTGTGGCCTCGCCAGTAACACAGTAGAAACACAGCAACAACCGAGCGGACTGACTGAGGTACTGATTGATGATTCATTCACCATCGACAATCGCAAAGTCACCGTGTCAGTGGCACGGTACCTTTGATGCTGACGAAGGCGCGCGCGTGAATATGTACGTCGTATATATAGTATATGTGTGAGCTCGGTGAATTGGGTGTATGGGCGTATCGGAGCTATCGGCAAGAAGAATAGAACTACATGGTGTCTGTCAGAGCACGAATAGCAGATAGCACGTGATGGGCGGCCATTTGCCTCTCGGTTTGCACAGGTCGTACGAGATGTTACATTCATAGTATAATCTGTGCTCTCGCCTCCAATAGTTCGATTCGATGATGAGAACTATCCGTCTCTTTGGAGTTACAAAGCTCATCACACAAAGGCCAAGACTATGACATTCCATGTTACCCGTGATAGGTCGAGTCAAGACGTCGCGCCCACGTCTCATAACGTCGGAGAGCCGCAAAAACCATCTGCGCGCCAAGTTCCCGCGAGCAGCGAGATATCGAATGCACGCTCCTTTCATTCATTTATTTCAGTCTTCGTATCAATACTGCGCTTCGAGAAATGCCTAAAAAAAAATCGTGAACATATTTAGTTTGCGTGCAATCGTATCGCCCTGTGAAAAAATTTCGACAGCCTTTCGATGCCAAAAACGTCGTGACTACGACATCAGTAGAGTATCGAGACTGACTCCTTAGCCCCCCCCCCCCCCCCTCAATGATCTTAGGCGAGAACGCGGCTCGCTTAACCAGCCGTCGCAGGTCGAACCATTTTTTACAGGTTAAGTGGCAGCATAAACCCGAGTCCGGTGGCGTGGTGCATTCGTCTACGCCTCGCAACCGGGGACGAGACACAAAGGTGTGCAGGTTCAAGCCCCACGTTGCACATTTGCATTTATGGGGGTCCGTCTATGAAGCAATTCAAAAAGCAGTCCCGTGGACGTTAAATCTTGGCTGAGGGTCAGCCCGGAAACTTTAAGGTAAAGTGGCAGATGTGTCAGAGAAAGAGACGCTTTACCAAAGGTTGTTTCGAGACGTGCAACGTGGCAATGCGGTCGATGTGCCCAAGGCACTCTCATCAACTACTCCACTCTCGGCCTAGAGGGTCCTCGCAAAGTCTTACACAGGCGACATAAGTGGCGGTGGCGGCGGCGGCCAACTACCCGTAGATGTGTATGTGGGCAGGTATAAATAGGTATCTTGCTGTGATTGCGAGTAATTAAGACAATATTACGACTTGTTACAGTTACCACCAGCAGTGAAAGGGGCAGCTATGGCTAGATATGTTGCGCGACAGGTGCATATATTATATCAAGCATATAAGGTAAAGTTATTTCGAACACTATTGCTGGAAAAGCAATTTGTTGAGTTCTCAAGAAGAAGGCTCAAGAAAGCTAACAGTCTACTGCGGTCGAACATGACAGCCGTCGGCAAACAACGTCAATATAAGTTATCAGCTTCTGCAAAGCTAAACCGAGCTAGATGGATTAGTGCCAAAGTCATTGCCCAAAGCATTCGGGAGTTGTGGGTTCAAGTTCTGGGACCGGCCACGGAAAAATTGTTTTTTTTTCTTCACCAGACTGCTTATGTAAGCTGCTAACCCTCTACATTTTGTTTGGTTCGGCCATATAGGTCTTTTCTCAGTGTGGGCGTATCGTCGTGGGCGGTTTTTTCAAGGGGCGGTTGTAGGCATATTCAAACCCACTTGTTTGAACCCACTTGTTTGAACCCACTTGTTGACTGGTAGGAGACTATTATATGCTAACATTACGTATTTGCCTCTTTGACCATAATTAGCATGCTCATGCTAAACTTGGTTAGGCTTTCCTCCAGCTGAGAAATGTAGGCAGCAGGGCAACGTGTAACCCGATTTTAACAATCAAGGAAGAAAAAGGAATTTTGCCGGAGCTATTCTACCGAGCCACTGCTACAATATATATATATATATAATATATATATATATATATGTGTATATATATATATATGTGCATATATATATATATATATATATCTATATATATATATATATATGCATATCTATATATATATATATATAGAAAATATTGTGATGATTTATTAATCATTTACAATACGTTTGCACACTCGGCAGTGCTCGCCTTATATATATATATATATATTATATATATATATATATATATGAAGAACATTACTTCACTCTACTGCTCAGCGCTAACCGATCTAAAATCGCTTGCTGCAAAGTCTCTTACCATACGGCTGTTGGAATGTGTCTGTCGGATCCTTGTCGACGAGTAGGGTTCCAAATGCTCTCATATGCGTAAGAAACCGTTTTTTTAAATGTCTATGATAGAAGACAGGCGTATAGCAGGAACCATATTTAGATTTTTATTTCATAACTTCCACGAATTTGTATACACATTTGTGAGACAGTACATCCATGTCTCGGAGCACACAAGTCTAAAAAGAGCCAAAGCGTTGTCATGTTTTATAGCTCTACTTTAAAGGCTTCAAGAACTGACTGAATCGCGTAAATCAGAGGATGACGAGAATATCGCATGGTATCAAATTGAGCGAATAGGCTGTTATAATATATTTATAACTATAGGCGGAAAGCCATCGCCTACGGACACTTTAAAACGTTTTCTGGTGAGCGCAGTAAAATCTTTCGGTACTTTGGGTATTCTGCAGTGTGTGTTAATTGTTCGTCACTATACAATATTTTTTCAATTTTACTCCTGGTGAAGAAGAGAGCGAATATCTCAATGTCAGCCAACAGCCTTGACTTTGGTGAGTAGAGGACGACTTCAACGACTGGTCAGTCGTTGAAGCCGTCCTCTACTCCCACTGTGAGCTCTAGGTCTCAAGCCGGAAAGACCCATGCCTATTTTTGTACAACTGGTGATAAACCACTAGGTATCCATCAAGCAGATGTTGATTTAATTTAGTTCAAGCTAATCGTGCAAGATCTAATAGAGAGAGCCTTGTCATCTAAGCTTAAAGTCCTTGCATCCACTAGGAATGCATATATTTTGTTTGAGAATTATCGTCAATCACAGCTTTTACATGAGCCACAGTTTCGTCGTGCGTTTGCTGTTCTGGGGCGTCCTTCACAAGGCTCATTGTATGAATTGAAATGTTCGGTTTGAATTTTTCGTTGCCATTCGTACACACTCAGAGATGAGCCCACGCCTAGGAAACTAAATACTTTCGGCACTTAATCCTCGCTGTATGTTGTGAAAAAGAACGATACGCAGATAACGCTATCCGTTACTGGATACAATTCCTAACCCCTTCTCTACCACGTAACACAGAAAAACGGGTGCTTACACCCCACGTGCTTACACCCTCGCCCCTGAGGCCTGAAGATAAGACCTACTATACAACGGTTCGCCTCGGCTCTTGTTGTGTCGTGTTATCTTTTTCATGTGACTTAATTCTAAGCAGCAATTGCGACGTGTAATCAGGCTAACTCAGTCGATCACCTACACCTTGTAATGTCCAAAAACGCGAAGTACATATTTAAAGAAACATTGATCGTGCTAAAGTATTTTGTTAACCGTATTGCAACCCCACGAGAAGGTGTCAGCCTTTGTTTGTCGTATGATTATAAATGATGTCAAATTACATTTATGTGACAATTGAAAACTGTCGTTTACTGACAATACACGTGACACGAATGTATAATAATAATAATGATTATTATTATTATTTTGCAATGTTTTTATTCTATTTTATAATAGTTTATTTATTCATATAGCTTCACTATGTTCGCAATTGGGAGTGGACATTATTATTATTATTAGTTGTTACGGATGCGGTTTGTAGTATCGTACGTTTTACTGACATCGATTGGCAAATTCCCTCTTGAACGTGTTGTGTCGTTGTTATTATTATTATCATGGACATCATGACCACCACCGTCATCATCATGACCAGAATCTTCGTCTTTACCGGTGCTGTGGCCGCAACCGCCGCTTGTTGTATCCACCAACAAACATCGCTTTGCAGACAAACAACAGACAGAGAGATACGCTTTGCAGAGCCAAACATAACGGCGCCCTAAAGTCCACATCCGGCCAGATTTCGAAGCGCAGCATCTTGTCGCACCAAATGCGTAGAAGTATAAACGTATACAGCTATTCTGCGCCTCTGGCTGACATACCTCAACTCACTGGCAGGTATCGTGTATGTATAAGTAAGCGGTAGTGAGTGTGTGTGCCCACATGTATATATATATATATATATATATATATATATATATATATATATATATATATTATACAGGAATAGACACTGATACAAATGGGCAGATTCTCATACACACGTGCGCATGAGAATCTGGCCATTTGTGTATGTGTGCGTAATGCGACGCCCGCGCAACTTTAAATGCCGAACACCACGAGCATCATCACCGGGTTTCGAGATCCGGGAGAACCATCCTGAGCCAGCCAGCCCTCACCAACCGGTGGCTGCCGTCTCAAGAAGCTATTTGTAAGCCAGCGATCAACTAAACTGCTACTGCTGTTGCTGGTAATGATGATCTTCAGCAGCGTGGCAACAGTGGCCAGCAAAATGCCGTTATCTCACCCTCGGTACAGTTTCCCCATGTGTCTTGCTCTTGCTTGTGTCGTTGTCGTGGTTTGTTGTTGTTGCTATGGTAGTTGTTGTATTGCGGTTGTGTTGTTGCGATTGTTGTTGTTGTTGGCTCGAGTTCAAAATTCACCGCTCTGCGCTACCATCCGGCTGCTAGGCCGGTGGCAGCGTTACGGCGGCCACGGTTGATTTGTCGGCTGCGGGTCGTGTGTGAAAACGACGATGACTGTGGTGGTGGTGGGAGAGCGGCTGTTATTGCGCTCAGACGAACAGGCCAGCTCAGATTAACCAGTCAGTCGCTATTGGCGCGTCGAGCGGTCGCGAGCCGCGGCAGGCGACGGCCGACGCGAAAACGTGACGCTTTAACTAATAATGGCTGCTACGGTCTTCGGTGGTCGGTAGCTTCACCGGTCCAACTTTCGTTCTTTGTCGTTTCTCCCCCCTCATTCTTCTCCTCCTCCTTGTCATCCTTGCCTCCCTTTGCTTCGCTTCTCCCGCTCCCCCATTCCTCATTCCCCGCCCCCCCTCCCCCCCGCCCCCGCCAACGCACCCCCCCCCGCCCCGGCCGCACGCACACAGGTGCGGGAAAGCGTGAGCATATCCAAGGGCCGCAAAATCTGACCGTGTTCTCTGTTCGTGCGACGACTTATGCTTATCCATGTGTCTGCGGTTTGTTGTTGCTGTTGTTGTTGTTGTCGTCGTAGCCGTCGTCTTGGCTTGTTCCTTCTCCTTGTGGTTGCTGTGGCTTTTCCTTCCTATCGCTGTGGTGTGTATCGTTCATAGTCGTCGATGGGCCGGTCGACCGTCATGATGATCCTTCTACGATTGCCTTCCTCCCTCCCTCTTCTTCGCCCCCTCCTTCCCTGCTACCCCCGACGCCCTCCGTAAAGCTTACCTACGCTCTACGCCCCACAGCTTTCATTAGCCGAGCATTGCTATTGCTGTTGTTGTTGTTGTTGTTGTTGTTATTGGTTGCAGCTGTTATTGTTGCAGTTGTTGCGGTGTGGCAGCTGTTGTTGTTATTTGCAGCTGTTGTTTGCAGTTGTTGTTGCCGTGTTGTTGCTTGTTGTTATTGTCGCCGTCGCAGTTGTTGTCTTTGTCAGTTGTTGTTGTTGTTGACAAGTTGTCAACCTGTGGTTGTTCTGCTGAACAGCTGAAACACAACCGAAGTTTGTCGCAGTCGTTGCCGCTAGTGTCGCTAACAACTCCATCTCCAGAGGCGTCATCTTCTTCAATTTGTATTCCTCTCTCTCTCTCTCGTTCACTCTCTTCGCATGTCCTTCTCTTTCCCGGAGGCTCTACTCTTTCCTCCCGTCCTTCCTCGCGAAAGTGAGGTTTTGTCTTGAATCTTAAGAACGACAACGCCGACGCTAACAATAATGAATACGACAAACAACACCAAGCACAGGACCGGGCGGTCATGTCATTCATCCGCCATCGTTCTGCTCGCTTACCTTTATGTGGAGAAAGCAGCGCGGCGGCGGCAGACTGCCCGGGGTCCTCCGTTATTTTGTTGTTGCTGTTGATATTGTTGCAGTTGTTTCTGTTGTTGTTGTCATCGTTGTTCTTGTTGCTGCTGCTGCTGCCTTTGTTGTTGCTTATATTACTGTTGTTATTGTCGTCGTCGTCGTCTCATTGTTCTTCTTGTGACGCTGTTCGTCTATTTGTTGCCAGTGGCTGGACCGCTATGTACGAGCGGTGATGGCAGTAGCCTGGTGATGATGACGGCTATGGCGGCGTTGTGGTTTACGTGGACGTATTTCGGTGGCGACAGCAGCAGCAGCGTGTCAGCGGTGTCAGCGGTGCGGCCACGATCACCACCGCCACCATCATCACCGCCACCACCACCATTGTAATCACCATTACTACCACCACCACGACCGACCACGACCTCCACGGTCGATAGATCGAAAGATGAACGAACACGACGGCTGGACGATTGACCACCAACCCACCGACTTACCGACTCACAAACCGATGATCCATCGATCGATGGCCCAACACGACCGTTTCGCCAGACGACCGCCGACGACAGGCGCACAGCCGCCGTCGTCATTGTCATATGTTGCCAGAACACGGTGATGGTGTTTGTCTTTATTGTTGTTGTTTGTTGTCACTTGCAGTTGTTGCTGTCTTTATCGTGGTTGTTGTTGTTGTTGTTGTTGTTGTACGGGCGCTACTCTCTTGTGACTCGTGTAGGCTCGATAGTCTAGCGACCATGCTTAGCTGTCTGTCTGTCTGCGTGTCAGTGTGTGAGAGATCAATCTGTCGGTTGTCGCTACTGATGGTGCCGTTTACCAGTCGCCAGTCACCGCCGACGCCGACACGGATAGACGTTGCTGTAACACCAACAGGATAGACGCAGCAGCACCAGCAGCAGCAAATAACAAGAGAGAACTTACAATGATAGTGAACGATCACAAACATGCGAGCGAGAGAGATAGAGAGAGAGGGGGAGACCTCAGGAGATAAACGGAGAAAGAGAGAGGAGAGATACAAGTACTGAGG
>QVRM01002149.1:0-29457 GCA_003439945.1 Dermanyssus gallinae | reverse complement strand
ATATATATATATATATATATATATATATATGCATAGAGCGAGAGAGAGCGAATACAGTTCATAGCACAAAACGGTTATTTTCTTGCAAACTAGCTGAGTTCATACAAGCGAATAATGAAACGAAACCCCATGATTCTCCTGGGCGACTTAAATAGCATCCATATGACCGACAATGTATGCAGTGTTCTAATTTGCATAGAGCGAGTGAAAAAGTAAGGTAATCTAATTAACTGAACTAACCCTGGTTAGATCGACACAATTTGCCAACACAGGAAAGGACGGCGTCTGTATAGCATCTGCCTATAACCTAAAGCGCGCTTTGCTAAATACTCGCCTAAATCCTGTTTAATTCGCGTCCTGTGTAATGGAAGAGCGCTGCACCCATTCGGTTTACACCGCTATATCGGACAACGGCGTAGCATGCCGAGCGGCAATATCTAGTGGGGGAAGTGAAATCATAATAGCTTACTCAAACAATGTTCGCGCACGCGAATTATATATATTAACATTGTAGTTATTTAGTCTCAATAAAAGTAATGACACTAATTCATGTCACTGAAAAGACGTAGACGTTATAAATAAAACAGACCTGTGCTTTAATTGGATTAGTGCGATAGCGACAAGCAAGCTATACATTTCGATGTAATGCCAAAGTAATACCGAGCCTGGGGGGGTGGGGAGGAATCCGGGTTTAGTGGGTTTGCGAGTCTCACACTAGTCACGCAAGCTGCTAGTGGCGCATGTGCATCATGCATTACCGAAACCTCCCAGAAAAAAAAAAAAAAAAAAAAAAAAAAGCAAGCTATACAAAGTATTCATAGGAATAAGGATCTATTGCGAGATATGTGGCTTTGAAGCCTAACGGGTGCTAGTTATTGGCCGCGTTGAAGCGCTAAGCATCAAATTTAAGAGTTTCGAAGTCCACGTTGACTTAGGGGTATTTCACAGTGACGGCTTTCATAAACTTGAATATATCTATATATATATACCGAGCAAGATGGCTTAGTGGCAAAGCCTTTGCCTTGCATTCGGGAGAACTGGGTTCGAGAACCAGACCGGCCACTCCTAAATTGGTTTGCATAGTTTCCAATTTAGACAAGGTAAATGCCGTAGTGGAGTAAACTTAGCCATGACATTAAAAATCCGTACACGGGCAATTGCCTTACGGGAAATTTTAAAAAAAAAATATATATATATATATATATATATATATATATATATATATGTATATATATGTTTTAATCAAGGTGGGTGCTTGCCGCGACGTTTTTGACGCATCTGAAGATCGACAAGCCCTTTTCAAAGCGTTTATATGTGATTCCAATTGTTTTTGCACAACTTCAAGTAAGCTAAGATAATCCTAGTCTAACGTATGCAAGAACCTAATGCAAGAGCCAGTGCCTTATAAGTCTTAAATTATAGTAAGATACTACTTAAATAATGAATATGCTATTATAATATATACTAGTTGCGAAGAGCTACGGAGATAGTTATTGATTCATGAGTTCTAGGAGCCATCATACAAAGGGTCGGCAATACTGTTGTGCCGAGCGTATTTCCTTGCTACAATGCTGAATCACACCGAGGAGCTGGATCACCGGTTTACTATGTACACCCCTGTATATATGACCATGTGACTGTGTAAATTCACTCTTCATTTTATAAAATGTCATTTTTTCCCGAAAAACTTAGGCATCTGTAATGCAGTTCCCAAATAAACCACGTTCTGAGTCTGAATAACAAGTTATTATAACCAATAATGCCGATGTACTTAGCCGCACAAACAGTACAGTGCTCTAGCAAATTAGCGTCCATGTAGTTATTCTTTCGCAGAGATTAGTTCTTGATTAGGTGATGGTGCTGAGTTGTACACGACCTCCATGGTTTGGGCTGTTTTCTGGCCCTGTTGGGAATTTGCAGGTCTGTGCTAGAGTGGACGGAATCGCTTGTGTCCCGCATTTGCAAGAACAATCAACGTTAGCTGGAAATGTCACGTGGCAACTGCCAGGATGCGTTTCGCCGCCGTGGATGGAGACAGGCGTAAGAGGAAGGCCAAGAAGCAGATTGGTTTGATTAGCCGAAGTATTTTAGCTAACTAAGCTGAGTCACGTAGTCTGATCTAAATATAAACAGTTTGAGCTTCACGTCCAGTAATCTGCTAATAAGCATTAGTTCTCTGCACAATTTCCATCATCAAACAGCGTTCGATGATGGACCCCAGGACCGTTATGATCGGTAGGCAGATCGCTGCCCCTTAATGAGGACACAATGTAAGTTTATTAAATTTTAATTAAAAAAAAAAAAATATATATATATATATATATATATATATATATATATATATATATATATATATATATATATATATATATATATATATGTATATTATTCGCTTGACATATCCACACATGTCACCCTTTTACAGGTAGTTCAACAAGTTCTTAAAATAAAAACTAAGAATTTTCCAAATATTTTTTTAATTTTTTGTTATTCGATATACTTCTCAAGAAGCTCAATACACTTTTCCCACCGAGATTTCAGAGCATAATACCTCTTAAGTAGAATTCCGCGTCTTTAGACTGAAATAGGCATTGACAGCAGCCTTAACCTCTTCATTGCTGGAAAAACGCTTTCCACCGAGACTATTCTTCAAATGTCCGAAGAGGAAATAATCAGAGGGGGCCAGGTCTGGGGAATAGGAAGGTTGTTCAATAAGTTCGAAATTCAGTTGGGCCAGTTTTGCCGATCCTTGCCGCGACTTGTGTGCAGGAGCATTGTCCTGGTGCAACAGGACAACCTTCTTCTGCAAAGCGGGCCGTTTCACGATGAGTTCTTGCTTCAGGCAGTCCAACAGTCTTGCATAATATACTCCCGCGATCGTTTTACCGCTCTCAAGGTAGTCGACCAGAATTATTCTACGTTGGTCCCAGAAAACCGTAGCCATCATCTTTCCGGCCGATGCCGTTGTCCGCACCCTCTTCGGAGGTCCTTCACCAGGTGCACACCATTGGCGAGATGCTTCTTGGGTCTCGGGAGTGTAGTGATGGACCCAGCTTTCATCGACGGTCACGAATCTGCGCCAAAAATCCGACGTATTTTTCGACATCTTGGCCAAATTTCGCTGTGAAGCGGAAACACGCGCGTCTTTTTGGCCTTGGTTGAGCAAATGCGGCACTCATTTTGCTCTGAGCTTTTTCATCTTCAAGTTCTCGTGCAGGATGAAATGCACACTACCCAAACTGATCCCCAAGGCCTCCGTTATTTCCCTAATGTTCACTCGGTTATCTGCAGCAAAGATTTTCCGCACTTTTTCCACGTTTTCCTCATCAGTTGCCGTTTTTGGGCGCTCTGAACGTAGTTCATCCTCGGTGCTCCTGCGACCTCTTTTTAACTCATTAATCCAGTTGGAAACAGTGGCAAAACATGGCGCAGAGTCACCGTACACCTCGTCTAACTCAGTTTTCACTTGGGTCGCATTCCAACCTTTGAAATAAAAATGCTTGATAACCACTCGAAACTTTTTTTTCTCCATTTTTCAAAATCACGCCGATACGTTGCACGGGAAAAGCAATCAAACGAAATCGCAACGGGCACTCACCATAATATTTTGACTGCTAGCAGTCGAAAAGTTGCCGTTTCCAATAGCAATGAAAGCGCGCCAAAATTCGAATTCTAAAAAGCTCATTTAAAAAACCTGTTGAACTACCTGTATATCATGGGCGCTTAGCATGGCACCATAAGCGGATATGTTGAAATATCTAGGGTTTCTCCAACAGTTCTTGTGACAGCACTTAAATATACACAGGGTCTCCTAGAATTCCTCCAACAACAGTTAAGGTCTAGTACAACTCGGCAAAGAAATAATTTTTCCAATGGAACAAGGGGTCGAAAATGTTTTTATTTGGATAGAGAACAAAACTTCCAAAAGTGGTTGTATCAAGCTATTTATCCTGACATGTCTTTACTAAATCTGCGATTGCGAGAACCCCTACTCATCCTATCGACAAACCAATCATACCTGCGTGTTTGGAGGAAATTTTGCATAGGTTGAATTGTATTAAACGTTAGTCTAAAACAGAAAAAAGTTGTATCGAAGGAAATTCTTAAGAAATGAACTTCTCTGCAATTCTTATATTTTGGATTTTGCGCTCAATTCCCCATTTTAGAAGGCATTTCTGCTTCTTGTATCGTTGGAAAAAATTCATTTTTCCCTAAGTTGTATCCGATTGCAAAGTTCGTTAGACGATATATATACAGGGGCATTGATATTGTTATGTACTTATTTCGAGGTTTGGTTGAACTCAGCAAGAATATAATTTTTCCCTATGGACGGAGGACGCGGAAACGTCTCGTTTAGGAGAGAGAGTGAAGTTTATAAAAGTAGTTATTCAGCTTCTTTTCTCCTACATAGTTGCGCGATATCTACGTTTGCGGGGGAACGCATAAAGGAACCGATTACACCGGCGTGTTCGGAGGAAAATTCTGCACAACGGAAGACACTTCACTAGCTTACGTAGCAAAAAGCGAATGCCCAGGTTAAGGAAAGTCATGAAAAGTCGATATTTTACGTGAACGCTTTTCCATGAAAATTCGTAAAATGTTTCTATTGCGACCAAAATTGTACGTCCAAAATACCACTCTCACGCAATAGCAAATTTAATGCCCATCATTTTCGTACCAAGGTGATGGTGCTGCGTTACGTAGTTGTCAAGTAACTAAGCGTTTTCGACAGTCATAGTTGTTATGTTTTACGTGCAAGTTTTCACGTTCAGAACCGTAAAAAATTGCCAAGACGTTTCCGCTCCCTCCTTCCACTAGGAAAAATTATTCTCTTGCTGAGTTCTACTAAACCTCAAAATATGTGCCTAACTTTCTCATACGCCCTATGCAAATATGCATGTGTTCGCTTTCGATATGGCTATCGAAAAAGCTTAGTGACTTGACAACTACGTAACGCAGCATCATCACTTTGGTACGTAGGTCGTGGGCATTTAATTTGCTATTGCGTGAGAGTGGTCTTTTGGACATACATATTTAGTCGCAATAGAAAAATTTCACGATTTTTTACGAAAAAGCGTTAACGTACGACATAACGACATATCGACTTTTTATGACTTTTCTCAACCTGTGTATTCGCTTTTTGCTACGCAAGCTAGTGAAGTGTCTTCCGTTGTGCAGTGAATTTTCCTCCGAACACGCCGGTGTAATCGGCTCCTTCATGCGTTAACTGGTTCTCCCACAAGCGTAGATTTCGAACAACTAGGTAGGAGAAAAAAAAGGCAGAATAACGACTTTTATAAATTTCATCCTCACTCCTAAACAAAACGTTTCCGCGTCCTCCCTTCATAGGGAAAAATTATTTTCTTGCCGAGTTCTATCAAACCTCGAAACAAGTACATAACGATATGAATGACCCTGTATATATAATTCGCTCGGCATGTATACCTAAATACACATGTATTTTATATCAGGGGCACTTAGAGCGGCAGCATATATATTACCTACGCGTAATCAATGTATCCTCCAATACCTACTGAGTATTTGCTTTTCATTGGAAGAAACTCTTTTTTTGTAATATTGACCTGGTCCTTTGTAACATTTAGTTCTAAAGCTAGGGCCTCTGACAGGTCTTTATCTCTGCTCCCTCCCAAGGCTTTACATTCTTCTATAACATTCTTGACTGACTCTCTTTTCTTCCCTAACCCTAATAAATATTATGATTGCGTTTTTTTTCATTACACACCATGTGCAGTTCCTCTGCTGCTGTCCTACATGCATTCAATATTTGTTCAACTTCGGTAGTATTATTCGAACCGTGTCATTCCTGTAAATTCATTTTAGTAACTCCACCTAGCTTCTCTTACAACCCTCCATTTAACATAATATTATAAAACTTTATTCTGCCATCATATCATATGTTTTTTTCCAAATCGTTTTCAATTTTCAAAAACCCTGCCACACGCACGTCTCCCCGCAATCTCGATACCACAACTAAATAAAAAAAAATTGACTATCTGGCCTACATCCTCATCTAAATCCACACTGCCATTTACAATACAATAATACAATACAAAGTCTCCTTTATTGAAAAAGGGGTGTTGGTATCACAGTGTAGTCTTTACACACATGGGCGCGTCGCGAAACTCTCCATGCGAACGCATTATTCACCACATCGACATTAGCAACTTCCGGTGGAGCAATTGACACCGCACTACGAAGATTATTTGGACGTACTGTAAAAAAGGTACTAAAATTATTACTACGGATTAGTTGTTTAAAAAGTCTGAGGTCAACTTGCATCTGGTACTCGCTCACATTTGGGAGTACGAGACTCTCACGTCTTACACTGCAGCGCCACGCGACTCGTTGAACAAATTTATCCTGCACTCGCTGAAGCAGTTCTACATCTTTTTTATAGAAAGGTGTCCATACGTGTGAGCAGTATGTCCACTTTGGGACGACAAGCGTATTATAGAGTTTTATGTACATTGCAGGGTCTTGCACGCTCTGAGAATGAGATTGCACAGACGAGACGCAGATTTTACAACTTCGGCAATATGAGTTGTATACTTCATATGACAATCGAATGTAACACCTAGGTCTTTGTATGTTGACACTTCGGGTATACTATGGCCGTTCATAAAATATGCAGTATTATCTTTTATTGTTTTCAGTACGGCACATTTTGAAGTTGATATTTCCATTCTATTCAAATGGGTCTAAAGTAAGACAGAATCAATTGCTTTCTGCAACTCGGCTTTGTCTTTTTCGCCTTTGACTTCGACGTATATCTTTAAGTCGTCAGCATAGAGCTTGTAAATTACGTCGAGTTTGCCAAGGACAAGTTTGAGGTCTTGGGCAAAAATTGAATACAAGAGCGGCCCTAGGCAGGAGCCTTGCGGGACTCCAGAAGGGCATGGAGCAGCACCAGACGTAGCACTTCTTACCCTGACCTTAAAACTCCTGTCAGTAAGATAGGCTTGACACCATTTTAGAATCCTAGGTCCGATGCCTAGCAATTCCATCTTTGTTAATAAAATTTGGTGATCAACCCGGTCGAAAGCACGCGAAAAGTCAAAATAAACAATATGGAGCGGGGATCCGTGATTTCGCGCCAGGGCCCAGTCATGGGAGACCTCCAATAATTGGGTTGCCGTCGATCGTCCCTTAGTGAATCCGTGTTGCTGATTATCTAAAAGTTGGTTGGAGGATAAGAAATTATAGATACAATCAACAACTATTTTCTCCATGATTAAGCAGGGAATAACACACTGAGCAATAGGCCGGTAGTTTTCAGCGGTTGCTCTAGAGCCCTTTTTGTGTACAGGTGTGACAATGGATTCACGGAAGATGGTGGGAACTTCGCCATCTTCGAAGGAACGAGAGAAAATTAATGACAGTGGCTCCGCTAGAAACTCGGACAGTTCTTTGAATACAATGGGTGGTAACTTGTCGGGCGTATAGGTGCTTTTGCGTTGCAGATTTCGAAGTTTTTGAAGCACAGTAAAGGGATGGAATTCAATGTCGTTGAGTATCTGGGCCGTTTGCTTGATTCCGCCGGCGGAGACGTTCTGAGGCTCTATGTATACACTTTTGAAGTAGCTCAGCAGAACCTCAGCTTTGTGTCCATCTTCGACTGCGGTGCCTTGTTCGTGTATAAGCGGCGCTACCCCCGGTCTGTAGTTTAAGACGTCGGCCTGCATATCGGAAAAAGTCCTTAGCGTCGCGGATATCCAGATTAGCTTCCTCCAAGCGCCGACAACGCAATGCTGTGCGCGCCAAACTACGCGAGAGGCGTGTATGTCTTCGAGAGAAAGGTACACTATTATTCAGTTTTTGAGCAGCCCTGTCTATAAAATCATGTAGTGGGGATGTTCGTTGAACCATCTTTGGAGTATATCCTTTCACAAGGTCGGATATGATAGTTAGGAAAGAGCAGTACTGGGCTTCCACTGATTGGCATTGCGCAAAAAGGTGACGCCAATTGATGACTGCCAGGGTCGCAGCCATCGCATTATAGTCAGCTTTAAAGAAGTTCAGCGATGGACCTACAATACGCTCTTGTCTTTTTGCAGCAATTTTGAAGGATACGGCAAGATGATCCGATTTTACTGGAGATTCACCCACAGTAATATCAGTGATTAAATCTTCATTATCAGTAAGTAGCAAATCCAGAATATTCTGCCCCCGTGTGGGAACCGTGACAAGTTGCACAAGTCCGGCAGAGCAACAGAATGAGCTGAAGATGTGTTCCTTAGTTTCTGAGGAGAAGTTAAGGCCTCCTGTGGTCCAATCTATTCCAGGTTGATTGTAGTCGCCGGTCAAAATGGCGGGCCAGCTAACTTGAACTAAGTCATCTAAAGCGTCGCATAATGTGCGCATTCGTTGCGCTAGCTCGGCGGAAGAACCGGTTGGAGAAAAATAAGCACATATTACCCGATGGCACTGATCGGTTCCGCGTAGCACGTCGATGGCGACAACTTCAGCACAAGTATCGCCGATGTCGATGTCGCAACACCCCAGCTCAGGTTTGCAAAGTATGCATACTCCGCCTCCACAGCGCCCGATACGGTCCTTACGAAATACAGAGTAGCGGCCTCCCAGTGACAGCTCTGCCGATGATATGTTTTCTGCAGACGCCCAGGTTTCAGATATGCATATAATGTCCGGAGAGTGCAATAGGCAGTACTGGAGCAGCGAATCACAGGCAAACTGTTTTGTTATACGAGCGGCGTTAAACGAAGTGCAAGAAACAAAACTAGACGTTAATAGTCCAGAGGTTGGATCAAAGCCGAGAAAGTCGTGGCAATTGAGGCAATCCATCACGAGTGTTCCCGTGTGCCACAAAGTCTCTCTAAACATATTTGCCGCGTCTACCTCAGAGACGTCAACAATAAATGACGAGTAAGAGGCAAACCTAGGTTTGATCTTACGTACTCTAAGAGCCGTTACTCCATTCTTTTTGAGATGCCCGTGTACTCTTGATGCTGAAACATTAGAGTCAAGTTTCGAGACGAACACCATGCTGGTCCGTATGTCGGCCCTTGCAACGGGCAATAGTATATCTGGCCTGGATTGAGAACCCGGAGAGCACGATCCCTGGGACTGCTGACTTTTCAGTTCAGAATCCGCAACGGGATTCTGAGAAGTACTGCCGACATTTAGTACGCGGCACGTATCTCTACGACCACTACGCTCGTTACCCGTGGCTCGAAAGGTTCCAACATTTCTATTTGGTTGAGCGTTGGTTTTCCGGGGATAGCGTTGTACTTCACGCTCTTTTTTATTTGTAAATGAAACCCTGGAGTTGGAGCGCACCCTGGGAGTTTGGGATCGGCCAGAGTTGTCTCGTTTGGCCTGTCTTCCGCGATTGTTTGACAGGTCAGAGACGACAGCTGTTAAATGCAACAGCTCTTTCTCGAGCTTATTGTTCGTGCATTCACTTATTTTCTTATTGGTTTCTACTATACTGGAATACTCTGTTCTCTAATCTTCAGCAGCTGTATATAAATTCGATATGATTTAAGTGTAATTGTAATTGGCCGCCTATTTTGTAACGTGTCATTATCTACCCTACCTTGAGAAGAGGAGAACTTATCCTTGCGCCAACCCTCCGGGAGTCTGCTTCCTCTAAACAAATTATTAAATTGCTACGTTGGATAATACACTTACTCCCTTCCTAACACCTGGATAATTCCTACCGAAATCACGTCAAAATCACACGCCGTTTTTGGATTCATTTTTATTACTACGCCTTCGATATCATCTAGAACTAAAAATATTTTTTAAAGGAGGTTGTTTTTAATTCTAGACCCTTCTTCGTTCCCTACGGGCTTAGAACTCAACCTAAGGTTGATCTTCAATGCACCGAGGGCCGGACATGTTAAGATATCTAGGGTTTCCCCAACAGTCTTTGTGGCAGCATGGCCGCGTACTCTCAGCGGTATGGTTTATCATCTATTCTCAATGAGCATCGCTCAAAGAATGTTCGATCAACAACAGATATCGAACCGGCGATATTCCGGTAGATGACAACCATGACTAGCGCGTTAGTTCCTAGACCACGCTGCCACTTCGATATCACCTGCTGTTGTTGTAATCTCTATGCTAGTCATTTCTACTGCTTATGCTAGTCGTGAAAAAATGTATCGCAGTGTTAATTTTATCTTTTGTGCATGTTTAATCCTGGTCCTTATTTGTCATCCTTGTCTTTCCTATCTGACATAGTCCCATGGGCTATTGCTGGCCTTTGGGAACCCCCAAACTCCTGTTAAATTCCCTCTCGTCTGCATTTAGTAGCTTCTTTTACTAACATTTAAGCTTTATTCATGGTTTCCTTGTGATTTGCCCAATACTCTTCTGCCTTGCCTGCGTCCCTTTCTATTGCCTTTCTATGCTCCTTACTCCACCTTTTTCACTTTTTGCTAAATTATTGCCCTATGTATTTGATTACTCTATCACCCCCATTCCCCTCTCGTTTAAACTCCCTATCCTATCTTAAAGCAATTGTCATATGTGTTTTTAATGTACCTATGCATATTGTCTACTAGCTTTTCCCCACGTGCCATTAAGAGCTGTTTTATGTATTCTACTTTGAAAGCCTATTTGTGTTTATTCAAACATTTCTTTTGCACAACCACGCGCCCCGGCGTCTTCTTCCTCCTGCTCACTCGATCACTTTCAACGTTGTATGTTTTCCCTTCATCTATCTTGATTTTTTCCCTTTGTCAGTACATAATATTTTTACCCTTTGTCAGTACATAATCTATACATGAGATTTTATCCCCCTGTGTGTACGTATATCTCCCTTCTATCTGCGGGTTTGTATTTAAAATTTAGATCCCGCTCGACTCTGCTAGTTGTATCAGTTTCCTGCCCGCTGTGTCTTTTCGTTCATCTAGCTGTTCGATATGTGCACTCCAATCTCCCAGACAAGTTACTCCTCCCTTGCCCTAATATTCCCCAATTCACTTATATTATT
The DNA here is from genome assembly GCA_003439945.1 of Dermanyssus gallinae. Lineage (NCBI taxonomy): Eukaryota > Metazoa > Arthropoda > Arachnida > Mesostigmata > Dermanyssidae > Dermanyssus > Dermanyssus gallinae. Next base: position 18,476 of record QVRM01002149.1, on the reverse strand, counting down.
TTTTCAATAGCTGTTTGTTCTTTTCCGTGTTGCTTAGCGGTCTGCACACCCTCATAACTGCCCATATTGTCCTAGCCAAGTGTATCTCTATAACCACCACAGTAGCATATCTGGTTATTATCCCAACTCTCCCAAATTTGTTTTCCCCATTGTCCGTGTCCTGATTTGTACCATACTAATTGTATACTTTTAAACCTAGCGGCACTTCCATCCTACACAAATGCCTTTCTGTTACTATAATAATATTGATAGACATTACCTTTAGTAATGTTTATAGTTATTCCCACTTCTTCTCCTCCCATATTTAACATAGCAACCCGTTCAAAAGGAACATTTTTCCCACGCTTTCGGTTTGCCCTGCTTCTTTTGTAAATGTTTACCTCCGCCTCTCGATGCCACTGGTAGCCAACCGTTGATGAACTCCAATGCCCCCTTGGTCTCCATTGCTACTATGTGTTTCCCCTACCTTGGCAAGTAGCTCCCGTTGTTCCGATCACTCATGTACCTGTTGTCCGACCCTTCCCTGTATCCATATTGCCCTTTCTCTCTTTTTTGTCCCTGAATCTGTTGTCCCATCCTGTGTGCCTGTGTCTGCACCCTACCGTTTCCCCCCTTGTTTAGAAGCCCACCCCGCGTCTCTGAAAAAAATTCATTCCGAGCTCGCATTTGCGATGCGCTGCCCCGATTGATTCCACGTCTGCGTGCTCCGTTCCCCTATATCCCACTTGTGCACTGACTACGTTAAATATAATCAGCCTTAAATTGTGCCAATTGCACGTCCTCTTGCCAATTGGCCGTGCCCCTAGTACAGCACCAACCTCCCTGTAGGTATATATATATATATAAATATATTTACGATTATTATTACTTGCTTGAGAAGCTCGTCGGCGTTACAATAGCCCAGAAATGCCACTCGCCAAATACCTCCCTGTAGGTATATATATATATATATATTTTTTCTTTTTACGATTATTATTAGGTGCTTGAGAAGCTCGTCGGCGTTACAATAGCCCAGAAATGCCACCCGCGTCGCTTAATATAGTTCAATCTGCATTGTTTTGCTATCCTTTCTTTTTTTGTGGAATTGCTTACCTACTTTTAGCTAATTTTGGATTTATTTGTCATTTGGACCGAGTTTGGAATTTATTTCAGTGTTTTCTCAAATTTATAAGTATGCTGAATACGTGTACACCGAATAAAATAAGTTTACTTACACGGATTTTATCCGGTCGTTTTGAATTTACGCACGTGCATGTGGTTGTCATGTTTGTGCGTCCCAGATAAGCGTGCTCGCCGGTATCGACTTCTTAGCTATTAATATCACTACGACCCACTAACTGTAGAGTGCTTAAATGAATATGCCAATGCTGCATGCACTATGCAGGCAATGCAAACAGTACTTGTGCCCCTAAATAGTTTGCTTGTAACTACCTCAAGAGTTAATTTTATGCTAGAATATATTAAGCCAACGGAGCTCATTTTGTGAACATGATTCGCACACTCATACTGCCGTGCTTAGAGCTCTAGTGCACATCTTTTACGCAGGCGATCTAACAGCTGTTTTTTAGTTAATTATGTTTGCATGTAACCAATAGCTAAGCAAGCGAATACCTCATACGGTCAGTGAGGCCGGTCGCCTATTTTTGGCGCACTCATTTTTTTTCTCTGTTTGTGCACGGACTGACATGAGTACTGACCTAAGTCGATATAATCTCCGTACCTGATAAATTTACAAGCAAATGCCAAGTTTTGTGATGATGTATTGAAAGTCCAAACGTTGTGAAGAACATCAGAGCACCTTATCGCGCATTTCTCGTCTATTTTCGCATTTGATTTCACTTTTTAGTGTGTTTAAGTTTTTTCTCGTGCGACACATAGCAAATTCTACCGCCGCAGTTTCCAATAAGTTGGATTTGTGCGGATTCAAAATGGTTTGTGGTTACTTTATTATGCACTGGTTCCATTAAATGTATATACACGGTGCGTCTACTAAATTTAAGGACTGACACAGTTAATGTACTTACAAATTACTTGAAGGACGCTACGAAAGTGGTCATAAGCCGCAATATCGTCAAGACTCACCCCCGTCTTAATAATAGCATTGACCATAATTGTAATTTACCTTAGAGTCAGTGAATGAGACCAAAGGAGCACTCGCAACAGCTGTGAGCATGTTATATATCACAGGCTTGCCATATATCACAATAAACAATCAAACAATTGATTGCACCCTCAAGAGTGTGTTCACCACAAAGATGCAAATGCGAGCGATTCGTTGCGTTTTAGCTGCACAAGCAATGCTCGCGTCTTCATCTGATGAGCTTCAAGATGATAGAGATCACAATGCTCACTGCAGAGCTAGCATCTTCTAGCAATTCGAAGTAATATTCAACTTTAATACGGAATGGCATCCCCAAGATACTTACCGGTTGGGGGTTTAGTCAGTAAGAATCTGACGCTTTCGCGGCGAATACCCAACGTATCGCCCGGTGTCTTATGCAAGATTTACCTTCAACCTCAGGTTAAAAAAAAAAAAAAGGGCTAGCATCTGCAAAGCGGTCCAGGAGTGTTGAATCTAACTCTCCCACACCGGTATTGATGGAACCCATGAACTGAGTAGCGGGTTATCAGGCCACGCGTAGATTGCAGGAGACTCTTCCAGCAATTACTTGTCATCGGAGGTGACAAGGCGAATTCCGCTGACGCATCATTAAGCTTTTGATCGACGTTTTGCCTAAACAATATTAGCGCAGGTGTCACAGGTAACATGAAACGTAGGATAAGGACATCGATTAGTAGGTGGTGCACAGAATGTACACTAACTTATTTTGTCTATTTTTAATTAGGCACAGCACGTATTTTACAAGCTTATTTATTGAACGAGTTCTCTCCCGTGCACCAAAATTGTTCCGTACGCCTACTGGGCTGGTAACAGATCTAAAGTAGTTTGGCTTTTTAAGCGTAATACTCCGGCACTGCCCTGCAGAGCGGATAGCAACATGTCTGATACAACTAAGGCGTCTCTTTTATTTTTAGGCCTAAAGGTCACTGCTACATAGATATATATATATATATATATAATGCGCTGAATAAACAAATAGTGAGATATTAACATGTTTGCTCAATAAAAAATAGTAAGTTGCTCACATGTTCGCTTAATAAATAATGAGATGTGACAATATTCGCCTAATAAATAGTGGGAAGTTAATGTTATTCGTTCCACGATGTTAGACCGAAATAAATTAGGCCTAATGTTTACGCTCATTTATCTACTCGTATCTATGACGAGTTTCAATGGGGAACTCATAGCGACCATACTGTCACTTGGCGTTAAAGCTCCTAGGGTGCTAATGCGCTGTCAAGGTTGTCATCAACCGGGGTGTCGCCAGTTCGATGTTTGTTATTGATTAAATTTTCTTTAAGCGATGCTCGTTTCGAGTATATGATAAATATACTGGTGAAAATGAGCGGCCATACTGCCACAAGGACTGTTAGAGATATCTCAACATTTCCGGCCTCGGGTGCATTGAAAATATGCCCTGCGATTCGGCGATATCATGCACGTGTAAAGGGTACGGGGAATAGTCTAGTATTGAAAGCAGAATACTTAAAGAAGTTTTTAATTTTAGCACTGAGCTCAAAATTTAAGTCCTGCCAAAGGCTGTACCGTGTCGAGCATATAACCAATAATTGTATTGCTGAGTGAATAGATTATTTTTCCACTTGGTCAACCAATATGTCATGCATTATTTACTTATTTTCAGAATTCGCTGAAACGAACTCAATTAGCCGTGATTTTTGGATACAAAAAGCCTATAGGCACACCAAGATGAAAGAAAATGCCTCAATGAACATATTCATCACAAATAGTCCAACCGAAGTAACACGTATAGCCTCATCGCGCACATTCGGGGTTAAATGTTTGTTTCAACCCTACAAAATGTTGCTGAATTTGTATACCTAACAATTAAAACAAATCTGCATAGATAATGTTAATTCATATTTATATATTTAATCAATGCTAGATTTATTTTTTGATATGCTTTATTTGCACTCAACCGATTAGGGGGGGGGGGTTCAAAGAGGTATGGGGTTCTAGAGTGCACGCAAATTATATACATTTCGATGTAATTGAGTTACATTTAATAGCACACAATGTCATTAAGTTAACTTTGCACACGCATCTGTATCTACACATCTATACGTTAGCCGAAAGACCTGGGAAATGATTTCGGCAGAGCGCTTTCTCTCATCTTACACGACACAATACTCTCATTTTCTTTTCATTTCGCAGCCAGCTCAGCAACAACTTCTAATGTTTGAGCTACGAGTGCATAATTGATTTCGGTCTGCAGTCAAACGCGCACCTTGGAAGACTATTTAGACATGTTCGAGTAAAATTGATGTGATCTGAGAGCAAGCTGTAGGAAAAGTTGCTCTCACAACCACAAAGCACGGAGCAGACAGTATGCTAACAAAGTGAACAGTAATAATATTACCGACATAAATCATCAACAGGAAGCCCAACAGGCAAATGCGAATAATAACAACAACAACAACAATAACAAAAGTCAACTATACAATAATTAGCGTGTTCGTCAACAACAGCAACATAAGCAGCCATAGATGTTGTTCTAATTTTAGAAGATCTCAAACCATGACGAGGAAAATTTTAACATATACATCTTGAGAAAGAAATAAACTTCCAAAAGGCCTTTTTAGCGGCACGCGTTTAGCAGGTAAATTAGGCTCTTTAAAATTATGTATGTAGAGAAATTTGTCTTGATGCTATCTTTCATCGGCTTCACTACACCAATCATCTTTAAGGGAAAATATATGTGCATTGTTAGTTGCTCTTCAGCCTAGACTGCACGTACCATGAGGTCTCGCCTTAGACCAACAGATGGGCTTTCGAACACACGGCAGCAAGCCCTTGTTAAGTTACGTAAGAATGTAGCGTGTTCATCGATGCGATACTGAGAACTCAATAGATAATCAACATTAACGAGCTTACAAGCACAAGTCATTATCGTTAGAGTTTTCGATAAGAGAATCCTAGGAAGGGGCTCTACGAGACGGTATAGATAAAGTAATCCATGTTGTTGACTTGTTAGTTTATAGACATGATCAAGTTATCTGTCTTGTTTTTTACGTTTGGATCTAAAACCATCATATGCTTGAATTGTGGAAATTCGAGAATAGTTCGGAGTTTAAAAATAACTTAGCAAACATCTCAGTCGTTTGTATGCTTACGCACGAGAGTTATTCATTGCCTGCCTTTGAAGACCGGAAATTGTCAATGCCGTGTAAATAAGAACCTGGCAGGCGTGCACTACTACTGCTAATATCTAAAGTACCGCTCCCACCGCTCTGCAAGTAACCCGCTCTCTAGCACCAGACCGGCTATACGCGTGCATTAGAGGGCAAATGAGCCAATGCCCAACTATCTTCCCTCACCGCTCGACAACAACCGCCAGAGGAAAGAATCGCTAAATTTTGTGGTCGCAGCCTAATAGCAGTTGTATCTCTGAACATTTTTCATACGCTTCCAGGGGTAATTTTGCTAGCAAGCTAACTTTAAATGAATATCTTAAATGCGATGTATGGACCTACATAGACATAGCAGGCGATCCTGGTCCTGGCCACAGCTTTGGCCGACACAACGCTCTCAGGAGTAGGAAGACGCTCGAGTTCAAAACACCAATTCAATTAGTCTCAAGAGATGCTGACCTAAAGGCATGGGACGAGAGCGAAGTGGGCGTAGATGGCAAGGGGCATTCGTTGGCGAGGCTTGAAGCATAGAGCGTTTCAAGTGCGCCGTTCCTAGTTATTACGAGCTATCTTAAAAGCCAGGCGGCCCAAGGCTCTACTCTTGCTTGTGCCTAGTGTCAGAGGGGCAAACAGGGCTACCATTCTCTTAGAGGTTTGGTCATGTATATGTTATATATATATATATATATATGCATATATATATATATATATATATATATATATATATATATATATGAACCTAATTTCTTTAATGGACTGCATGTCGTGGTGTTCTCCTGACTCAAAGACACCAAGAGCAATACAAGGAAATACAACAGTGTATCGCACTATCGCATAACAAGCGCAGTAATAGGCTTGTCCGCGCCCCCAACAACGTCTTTGGCGACCAGATGATTTAAAAGCATTTAAAGAAGCAAAAATAGATCTCTTGTCACACGAGCATGATGGGCGCTTCATATGCCATGTGGAACTTTTATCTTCATCATGTAGAACGCAATGCATTCCTGTCTAATATGCCAATGGCACCAACGCGCAGAAAAACGCTGAGTGTATGAATGAGTCGGTAAGACTATCCACTTAATTGTTTTTTAAAAGTACCTTTTTGCAGTCTAAGACTTTACAAAAAACCATGCTAGAACGATGTAAAGGTGGTGCGCATCGACACCCGACGCAGTTCAAATTGTAGAATGATTATCCGTGTAAAGCTGCTATGCGTGCCGTTAATAAAACGTAGCCGCGGTTGGCCCCTTGCAGGTTAACAAGGTCAATATTAGTCTAGTTGTATACATATACAGTCTTCCACACACACATAGATAATAATAATAATAATAACGCAGGACGTATGAAGGGACACAGATGCATACATATGCGCATGCTTTTTCTCTCTCTATCTCTCTTTTGCTTTCTTTTCCCTCTCTTTCTGTATGCGTGTCTCGATCAACTCGTTATTCCCGGTGTCCTTTCTGTTTGTCGCGTGCAGATTTAGTTCGAGCAGTACAACAGCACTGTGATGATGGTTAGGGCCTCGCAAATGACCTCGTTTGTCGAACCCTGTTTGTCTCAAAATGTACCCCACCACTTCAGCCACCGGGCTTAGTCGTCCTAGTGGCGACAAAACCGACGAATCGCTCGAAAGCAGGACTCGGGACATCGCGCGCGCTATTCGTGCAATTCTTCTTCGTGTTATTCGTCGTGTCCATGTTCGTTTCTTCCTTAGTCACCCGGCGCTAACGACCTGCCCAGCGCCAGCAGCAGCAGCAGCCGCAGCGACAGAGAAAGCCGGCATTTAGCGTGCATCAGCCACAAATATGAGGGTAGAAAAGCGAGCAACAACTACTGCTACTACTACTACCACTACGACGAGTACTATAACGAGACTCTTGTGTCCGTTTCTGTACTCGCAAATCGCCTAAGACTTCTCTGCCAGTTTTTCTCACCTCTCTGCCGCGCGTGCCATCTCCGCGTGCCGCGTTTTTCTTCTCCTTCCACCTCCTTCTCCTTCCACCTCCTTCTCCGCCACCCCTTTTTCACATTCTGTGTTTCGTCATCGTTCGCGATGAGGACGACAACCCAGCTTTGTCTATCCAAATACGACTTGTACATTCCTATTATTAATAACCCTTTCATGCGGCGGGGTCTTTTGTTGGTCGTTCTCCTCTCAGGGCTTCTATTCTTCTCACTCGATTTGCCCTTTTGTCTCTTGTTTGGGCTATTGTTTGAGATAGCGATCCACACCGGTCGAATCTTTGGTTATCCTAGAATCAAAAAGTTTGCCGCTTGGTCACTTGATGGCGGCCGCCGCCACCGATGCCGCGATATGTGGTGCGCTGATGTCTGTGTTGCCACGCTCTTACCCCTCTCCCCCCCGCACCTTGCAGGTACTACGGTAATGGTAAAACTAATGATTGACCGGAGTCACGGGGGTTGTCACTGTGGTCACCCCATAACCGTTCGGCTACCAACTTAGTCTGTTAGCGTAATATTTTGACGACTTGTACTATGGTTACTGAGAAGAAATGAGGCTGATATTATTTTCACTTGAAATGGCCTTCATTTTCGTGTTGCATACGTTGCATGTCTTAGATAGATCTCAGCGGTAGTGGTCGTAATAACGAAGATTTTTTATTGCGTGTACGCATATAGACGTGTATCTTAATACATACATATAATCTAAGCTCATGTCTTGTGCGATCTTATTTGGCGACGCACGCTATATTTAATGAAATTCGACAGCTCTATTAGTCGATTCATCGGCGTTAATCGTTAATAACCAGAGCGTAGGACTGAAAAGAGTGTGGAAATTCAAAAGTATGGCACTACAGTAGATTTTAAGTTTACTCACCCCAAAATGTTACTAGGACACACGAGGTGCCTTCACAGTCGATACGGTCTCAAGTTACCGTGTACCGGTCTTATTTCGCGCGGGCAAATCGAGAGAGAGAGAAAGAGCAAACCCATTTTTCCATGTTAGCCGTACCTTCGGACCCCTTCAGGGATTCTTCTTATGACTGGCCAATCCATCACTAAACCCCGAAAGCTTTCTGATGAATTTTCCGCAGATAGGCTATGTTACGCTGTAAGTGAACCACGCGTACCATCTGTGTGTGCGATGAGGATCCAATCATATCGAGATTCTGTGCAGCCATTTAGGCTGTCAGCCGGCTGGTTCAACGCAGAATCCACTGCGGCATTATGGATTACGGCAAGCCAATGTCTGAGCTGCTGTCGTCAGGGGAGCGAGGCATCGACTGTATTGGCAAACCTCCAAACCAAAAGCCTACGGACTGTTGCTAGATGAAACATCATCATCCGAGGAAGCTGTCCTATCGCTACTGCAAATCGACGGCCCGGTCGGAGTGAACACGTGCTCATACTATACGTATTAGTTTGCTATTTTCCCTTCGACGGATAATTCGAAATGTACGTGAAAATTGGAAGCGAGAACAGTATTCTCTTAGACAAGTTTTTTTAAGCAAGTTCTGTAGTAGCCATAGAAGAAATGAAGGCATGCACATAGTAGCCAGGGTAAAAATGAAGAAAAATAGTTAACTTGTGTTGTCCTACGTCTAGAAACTATCAGTATGCAAATTTCTCACGGTCATTACCAACTTAGCGGGTGGTCGGGAGGCTAAAAAAAAGCTACACCTAAATACACCTCAAGGCTAATTTTTTTAATTGTCTTGGAATATTGAGAGCCTTAATTAAAATAATTGACTTCAAAGTTTTTGTTTGTTATTCTAGAAACTTCGTGTCATGCGGGTCCTTACGTTTTAACGGACAAATACGAAAGTATAATTCGATTTAGAAAAACAACACAGCAACATTATTTTAGCATCCATAAGTAAGGATATATATATATATATATATATACTATATATATATATAATACATAATATATATATTATATATATGTATATATATATATATATATATGATATATATATATGTATATATTATATATGTATATGTATTATATATATAATATATATATATATATATATATATATATATATCTATATATATATATATATATTATATATATATATGACGATAATCCAAGCCTGTGCCGGCAATACGGTGCGGCTTTTGAGACGCTTGCTCTGCTAGGAATGCTCGCCAGGTATTAAACACCAGTGCAATAAGGGCGCATCGCATCGTATGATGATTGAATACGCTTAAACGACATTAATTATGTTCGCCCCGTGCAGGCTCAAACATTGCTGTGCCGGCGAACCACCTCCTGCGCCTCTTATGGATCATGGTCATCAATGAGAGCGTCGGGCTTTTGTTTTGTCGAGGCGATGGCCTGTCAGCAATATTGGATTCGACTTCGAAGCGGCGGGCAATGTTGCCCCCGTCATCAACCGAAAACCGTGTACTCGTCGAATTGTTGTAGAACGATATCGTAGGGTCTCACGATGGCTAACAGCTGCGCTGCTTGCGTAAACGGAGACTGCTGACATATGGCCCCAAAACGTCAAACAACTGTGGGAAATGGGCAATGACGTTCGACATTAGCATTGAAAACGGCGACGGACACACACAATATAGAGGCGGGTACTGCGGTTAACAAAACATTAGCAACAAATCGTTCGACAATAAATACCTAAGATTTACAGCGCACCACTATAGTGCGGGTAAGCAGGAAGGCGCCGCCAGTAACACGAATGAACATCGTTCGAATTATGGTGGCAGTAATCAATCTCGTTAAGAACACGACTGTGACGACGACGACGATAGCATCAATACAGCACTTACAACCAACTGTAGCTGGCTAAACGTCAGTTTCATTTCATCAACAGGCTTCGGCGATCGGTATATAACATGCGTATGTGGTGTGGCTATAATACGTTTCATTTTTGCGTTGTACTTTTTTGGATTAAAAATCAAAGCTTCTTCTTGCGCACGCTACGTAGCGTAATACGTAGCATGGTGGTTCTACTGTCACCTAGTACTGTAATCAGGTTGCACGATGAATGAGATGGCTACAGAACGTCTGCTTTCTGGGAGATCACGCGCCCACCAAACTTTTTCAACCAAACAAATGTTTATAGTAGAGCTCAATGAGTTCCACTCTCTGAAAGGTATAGAACGATGGTGTTTACAACCACCTTGTTGTGAGCGCCGCCAATTTGGTATGGCGGCAAAATTCGATACAAAACCTTAAATTGCTTCTGAATGTATGAGAGTGATCTTGACCCGCATATATATATATATATATATATATATATATATATATATATATATATATATATATATATATATATATATATACATATATATACGATATACGAGTATCGCCATATATTTGTAATATAATACAATCGTTCATATATCATTTTGTAGGTTAACTCTCGGCACCGTCCGTTAGCATCAATAATAGACAGCATTATGTTATACGCCGCACCCTTATGAGAGCGCACCACTACTAGAGTTACAATACGCCGCCTCCTCAACAGTACATAAAGGCCTACGCCGCCCAATATGGCACAGGCAAATCGCACAGCTTCCACGGTAGCTATACAGGTTTTCTCTAGAGAAAATCCCTGGAACCTAAGAGTTAAAGAACTAGTGTGAAAGAACTCGTATGTTAAGATCTGGACGAAGAGAACACTAGTCAGCAGAATAGACACCCTAAGCGAATGAAGTCAACAATGGGAAGCAATCCAGCCGAGATGGCTTCCGGCTGCAATCCTGTCCTGGATGCTAAACAAAATCAATGCTAATCTCCAAAAAAAATGGTACAGCCTCAAATACGGCTCGGTGGCTGATCGGTGGTTTCAGCAGTCCCTACGCAACATTGGTAAAACTGATTCATCCGTAATACCACATGTGCAACGCAAGAGAGTTTGTTACGGACGCCTTTCTCAACACTAAGCAACAGCTACTGTCCCGGAACCTACGACTAGAAACCATTGACATGCCAAGTTTTTGAATTTGTCTCCGAGATGAAACTAACAGCCGCACAAAGTCGAGCAGCATAAATGGCAAGAAATGTGTCTAGATAAATAATTCTCAAGAAGACAGTACTGCGGCCACTCCCTTTAAGGGGCAAAGAGGTCGACTGGCGTTTAGTGGGTTTTTAAGTCTTACACAACCGTGGCCTTATCAACGATGGTGTGCCTTATGCATTTTACCTGTTAGCCTCTATAAAAATAAAATACATACTCCAAAGTGCTAACATAACAAACTTATATAAATAAATATATCTCTTTTGCTGTAAATACATACATACATATATGTATGCATGTATATATATATATATATATACATAGGATAAACCTTTTCAGATACTCAAAATATTTTTTTAAAAATTAACATTATTCTAAAAGCGGAAAGAGTTTTTTTCTTAAAAAGTGCATTCTATTGTTAGCCACAACGCCCCCCCCCCCCATCTCTGATTGACTGAATACAAGATTACCTATTCCAAAAACAAATAATTCTGGTTTCTTCTGCATCTCGAGGAATGTATCCGCCTATGTTTCTAGTGCTTGCTTTGGTGAAGTGAAATTCTTTTTATGTGGATAATTGCAGTCATCTGAATATGTGGTAGTTCGATGGTGCGGTGTCCGCTGAGTGTGGCGGACGCGGCAAAATTTTTCAATCGAAGCTTGCTATCTTGCGCAGGCTGGGTGAACTTACTTGCGGTCTCGCGATCTCCCGTGTCTATCGTTTGGCCACTAGTTTTTTGGTCGGTCCAACCGACCACTATGTTTCGTGGGAGAGACATGGAAGACGCCATGCCTATTCCACCAAACATAGAGTTGAAATTTGCGCAAATGGAACTTCTGGAGAGGTCGACCTGGGGCGCACCAGCACCTTCCAACGTTTCGTATTGTTTTAAAAGACCTATTTTTGTCAGCAATTTGATCCAAGAACAGACACTCATTGTATTTGACAGGCTAAGAAAAGCATTTTGCTAGACGCTATACATTGTTACGCTCGCTCAACTCATTATATACTGAATGGTTCAGCTTGGACACGAAACTATTGATGTGAAGGCGAGTGATGACACACCCTGGTTCTGTGACACACCCCAAAGCCCATGGCTATTTCACACGTAGTCACTCAGAAATTCTAATTCACAGGTTCGCGCAAGCGGTCTTCTTTGAACGCAACAGGAGCTCGGCACGTTACGGCAGCTTTAATGAACTTCGTGTTCCAAAACGAAATTCATTAAAGCTGCCGGAACGGAACTTGCAGAAACAATGAAGAACAAAGTCATCGAAATACAGTCGTCAAATACCTCCCAATATTTTGGACCATTTTTGCAGTAGTAAGGCCTTCTGAGCTCATGCAAATTTGTAAACCTTAACTGTATTTATTTGCTATTCATTTCGACAGAATTCATATAGCAGAAACAGCAAATAAGATCACTCTGCAACACTCCCAAAAATTCTGCAGTCTTTTGCACTCACATAGGTCTCTGTGTTGGAAATAAAGCATGGATCTTAGAATCGCGGCGGGCACTTAAAAACACACCTAAGGACCCCAAGAATATAAGGTATTTTCTAATAAATTTTGACCATACATAGTCTTATATATATATATATATATATATATATATTTTTTTTTTTTTTTTTTTTTAAATTAAATTTTCACTTCAGACATGGTTTATTTACAAAACTGCATGCATTCACATGCTTAATTTCTTGTTATGAAAGTGGTACAAGGGTTTGGGGACGAAAAGAGAAAAGGAAGATAATAAAAACAGTAATAAATACCTACACCGTATGATTGGCGATACTGACACACAACGCAAAGGAGCAGACTGAGCTATAACTTGATAGACAATATAACTCAAAATGAGAACTAAAAACTGAATATTAGACCTCTAAATCGCTCTAAATGAATCCCCTTTTTCAGTCATGTATTGCGATTTAAAAGCCATCTTTTGACGTCTCGGGTAAAAACAAGTCAGGGACTTCGAGTAACGGATTTTATGTGGAATACTCTTCCACACGACGGGCGGTCTGTATACGAAAGATTGGGTGCTATATCTCTTCTGTACGCGAGGTGTCACAAAAGTCGTGACCCATCGCGAGGTTTTCCGCCGCTAAGGGACTAGGCGGAAAACCTCAGCAGGTACTAAATACGACTGACCTTGAAGCCGAAAGAAGTTACTTGAAGACGATACCGCAAATCAATGGATAGGATCTCATAACCACAATATATATCTCTAACAAATTGGCTACGTCTCGTCCCAAATATAGCCCTCGCTAGAGCATCGCTTTGCATTAACTAAGCCCGATGCAGAACGTGGTCAGAACCAACCTACCCACAAGAGAATGCCGTACGTGAGAACCGGTACAAACAGCGTGTTGTAGATCAATATCAGACCATCCAACGGAACTCCTATACGACGCAAACGGCGTAAGGCCAATATTACTACATAACATTTAGGTATGATATGATCAATATGAGCGCGCCTTAACTTAAACCTTCGTGTAAGGTAAGGCCTAACATTTAGTAGTTGACGAAAACTTCAGACGGAATTCTGAAGAAAGCAGATCAAGATTCGCCTGCAACTTTAGTTGAGGATAGCGAAACAGGACGAAGCTAGTCTTGTTAGCATTAACAACGAAGCCGAAATAATTAAACATTTTGATTACCTCCTTCACTTGGGATAGTAAGCGCGTTATGTCGAGGTCTGGAGAGTTAATCTTGAATTAAAATTAAGTGTCATCGGTAAAAGCTATCGGTTTACCAATGTTGTCTTTTTCAATATAAAGCAGAATTAATTTATTACGAGTCAATAAGCTTTGCAACGTTGCCTTTCTTTTATAAATAGTTGTAACAGAAGAGGCCTTAAGGGCGGTTGGAAACACTCCAGATGCGAGTGAAAGGTTCGCTATGAGCGCAAGAGGACCAGCAATGTATGGAGTACCGAGTTTTAGAAGTTGAGCAGAAAGCTCCGTTGCACCCCCAGCTCCAGCTCCGTTATGCCTTTATGTTTACCATAACAGCCTTCGTGTTTACCACAGGACCTGTTAATGAGCTGCCAGAGACCGGCGGACATCTCCACGTAAGGTATCAAACCGCCTCTTGTAAGACGCTGAACGAGCAATATGAACAGCAGTTTTGTACCTTCTCTGGCTCATCAGATAAGCAAGCTTACTTTTAGGAACTAATCTTTCTATGCCTAATGTACATTTTGTTGTGGATTGAGCACGTAGTTGTAGAGACACTTCCAGCGGAGTAATTCGGCTCTAGGAGAGGCCGAGGCACCCGTGATGCAATCCACGTTCTCCAGTCAGAAATCGAGCGAGCTGTGGCACACATAGAGGTCATCTGTATGCAGTCTTTATTGACTGCTTCAAGGCCTTTGAACAAGCCCCTCGCTATCTGCTGGTCGAAGCATTCCAACGAGCAGAAGTAAGTGGCTCTCTCCTGAGTGTAATATACAAGTTTCTTTGAGGAGGACACCTTGTTGGTAGACGGTGAGCAGGGTGTATTAGAGATTAAGCAACATGTGGGAACTCCGCAAGGAAACCCGCTAAGCTGCGTCTCGTTGACACTTCTCCTTGCTGACCTCGTCGGTTACGTCCGACAGGAGTACCAAAACGCCGTAGTGGTGATGAATGCAGATGATATCGTTGTTGCTCATCGCGACCTAGGTGCCATCAAGCGCATTGCCTCTATGATAGAGGCGTTCCTTGACTCGAAGGGACTTGAGATAGAGAGAGAGACGCAGAGACGTTATACGTTGCTGCGGTCAACCATTGGAGTTTGTTAACTCTTTCCAGTATATTGGCCTTCGGGTTCATTATACAGGAACGCCGTTCACAGCGCATATAAACGAAACAGTACGGAAGGCACTTGTCTCTCCTTACAGCAAAGTAGGCATGTCCGAAGACTGTCCGTTTTCTCAGCAGTAAGGCTCTTCATTGCTTAAGATTGTTCTGGGGCTGATGTATGGTTAACATGGTATGGAACCACCTCACGCTGGGGAATTTTAATCAGCTTGAAAGGTGTTTTTCATTATATATGAAGCGAGTGCTTTGCTTGCCTATTCGAGCAAGGAGCCGCTTTGTGTATCTCATGTCAGGCTGTCCACCGGCTCCTGGAACAATCCGAATAAGGCTGAATATGCCGCGTGCAGTACCTTACGAATATTTTATTTCGGAGTGGGAAGCTAAAGTCGAACAGACCAGACGGGAGGGTCGGTGGTTGGACGTTTTCAATACCTTGCACTTTCGGTCTGGTTCTGCATGTGACAATCGCCACGTATACACCAGGTACATAGTGCATGGTTATCACTACCTGGTGTGTCCAAACGCAACGTTTCACGAGGAGTAGGAGTTGTGCACCTGCCGGTTCTGCCTGCAGAGGTGTGCCAAGTACCATGCAGTGGAGTGCACAGCGCTGGACCAAAAATCGTTGCACTACTTCTCTCGTCGGAAGCGTGAAGAAGAAATAGCTTCATAAAGATACATTTTGAAATGTATATTATACTCAATTTGAGTGAAATAAACATAATTGTAATGTACATTTTGTAAGCATGCCTTCTTAGGCGACGCCAGTCCCTGGCGAGAACACAAACGTGTCACTTTTTGACGCATCGGGTACGCTCTATGCGACGTTGGACGAATGATGGGTTATAAATACCCCCGAAGAGTTTGTTGGAAAATCTCGAACGCTAATTAACATAATTTGAATCATAGTCATCGCTCCAAGAAATGTAGCTTAGGCGAGTCAAGAAGGTACCCACCCCAGCAGCGTCGTAAACCCGGGTGAAGTTGGAGGCAGCAGCCTGAAGCGTCGTCGATGTTTCTTGGCATTTGAGCAAGGAGACGACAGCATTGAAGTGGTTCGAACATGACAACGTATTTAGAACCGCTGGTTGAACTTTAGAAAATGTAGAACAGCCCCTAACTGCAATATGATCGGGGCAAGTTTCTAGAAAGAGGCCTCGTGACGACATCGATGGGATGCATTAGATGCAGTTGCTAGGTGCATAAGGAAATATAGTTTCACGGCGGGGGCTAGCGCAACAAGTTGACGTTTCGAATTACCAAGAAGCAAAACCACTTCTTGGTATCTTATAGATCAAGGAGAAAATCCGTATGTAGCGTTACTATTCGAGTAAACCCCAATGATGTAGCCTTTAAAGCTATACTACAAGAAAAAGATTAGCGCCACCATCCCTCAGGCGGTGGTATAACCTTCAAACTCGGACCCTTTCCGAAGATGTAGTAAGAAGAGCTTGAACGCACCCATAAAGACTACTAGCGATAGCGTGGATACAATCACGCAAGTGGTACGAACATAGATTCCACTGCTGCGTAGGAGACATTAGCGGGGCCGTTTGACTAGAAAAAATGTCTTGTGGCTTATTTGGAGGACATAACTCCACGTGTCCAGGGCAATTAATGAGTTGGCGTCAGGAAGCTCTACATTGACTTGATGTATAAGCCTACATTCCATAAGAGCATTCCCTTTGTCAATTTCGCTAGCTCGAAGAGTACAGACCGCTAATTGAGGCGAATGCGGCCCTTAACAGTTTACAAATGGAGGCGATTCTTGCAAATAGCCACAATATGGCCCGGTAGACCGCAACGCTCACACAATTGACTGTTCGACAGTTGGCGGCCATGTGTCTAAGCCTCAGGCAATTATAGCAGGCAATGGGAGCCCCGCGTGACAACCTTATGCATCTTGAACGCCAAAAACACCTCGGAGGGCGGTAATTTAATAAACTGCAAGATCACACGATCCGTAGGTACCACAATAGTCTCCTGTGCAAGTCTCCTATGTAAGTTACTCTTTTTGGTTTTGTTACACTGACGTCTTTAGAAGCAGACGTAATATCCTTCTCGAAAAGCCTTATTCACGAGCCTTATTCACGTCAGTAAATCTAGCTCTGTAACAGCCTAGATCATAACCTTTTCCTATAATAAAGGCACGTTGAGCAGGGACGATAGCTGTGTGGCCTTGGCACACTCCTCGGCAGAACTGAACCATACAGGGAAGAAGCCAGATCTTGTTTCTGGCTTGCGAGCCGGAAAAGTCGATGCAGATCAGCACAGAGCGCTAATAAATGTTCATCAAATGATTTAGCGACGTGCACAACATTTTCATCAACAACCCGTCAGTCCTGCGTCCGACGACGACTTTGAAGACACCTTTTGGCTGTCTATACTTGGAAGATCTAATAGCGTTGATCTGTTTTTTCAGAGTATCCAATCTCTTAGCAGTATTTTTATTCACAACCGTCATACAGCCATTTTCTGGATGACGACATTGCGTCTCCTCATCCGCGACGGCCATCGGAGTATTGACTGCGTTAGACTCAATTGTAACTTCGCTACTCGAGCCATTTCCCGTTGGCTCATTAACGCACGGCGCCGTCACATTTTGATATACATATAAACATTAGACATGCATGTCTTGTTTTTCCTTCTCATCGCAGGCCTTTAAAGATACGGTAGGCGTTAACCGCAGTGGCAAAAATTATATATATGCGCCACTCAGGCTGGCAACGCAGGTAGGCTCTATCGCTCAACCACAATGACAGCATTTAACGACGAGTAGCTTGATGTGACCTCGCTGCATACACTGCATAAAGTTTATTTGCTATGAATCTAAGCAACAACAATTCAAATTAATTTATCGCACACGGGTAAACGCTCTACGAGCCACATATGCATCACATCAGAAATTCTCAATAAAATTGCACCTTCAGGCAAACTGCACTAAAAGGCTTCCGTTGGGGTTCATCAGGTGCGTACAGGATAGTTACGGTGAGTATAACAGACAGCTAGCCAAATAATATATGAGAAAACGCGGCGTCAAGATTTTATTTGGCTAATATGACGCATGCTTGCATATAATCATACATACAAACGCGAGTACGCACTACATAATGTCTAGGGGGCTCCGTACTACTTAGTACATCAGAGCGTCACATCATGCGCGCGAGTTAACAGGGATCCAATTAAAATTGCTCATTGCAGCGTACGGCTGACAATAAGGAGAGCGCAGGTTCAAACTGCACATTCTGGGCACGAGTTCGTTACAGTGGCCGTAGAAGTGGTTGTTATTGTTGTTGTTAACTATCTCTAAACAGCCCCTCCCCCCCCGAGTCTTTCTTGTCGTACAGCAATGTTATGTTCCCTCGTCGTCGTCAAGCTAAGATCGACAATATGTATCATCCAGTTTGTGTTGGCGTCTGTACGCACGCGCAGGTTAGACGAGCTTTCGAC
>QVRM01002148.1:0-70934 GCA_003439945.1 Dermanyssus gallinae | reverse complement strand
GCTCGCTGTGGCTAATGCCAAAGATATGGGCAAGATTAGGCCCAGTATAGTGGAAGAGACCAGCAAGAAAATAATAACCTTCGTGGCAGCCTCGGAGGTATGCGTCGCCAGTCTGAAGGAGGGTGGCCCTGGGCAGTGGAGCACGATCACGGCGTCTGCTTTGGAGCATCTGTCGACCTACGGGATGATGGCAACAACTGCCACGTTTGTGTTAACCAGACTTATAGTGGACTTTACAGCTATGAGACTGGTTCGTTTCAGACGACAGAGAATGGAAGATTGCCAGATGCAGCTGACGCAGACATAGAGGAACTAAATAAACTCCAGCAAAAAACCCAAAAATTGAAAGTATGAGATACTCCATGGGCAGATGACCTACCATTTTACCCGGTGTTCAACGGTGGTCGCTGCGCATTCCCGCAGCAACGTCTGAATTCTCCTTATTGTTACACGTCACGGTTTCACCGGACTGTGTAACAATAAGGAGAATGACAAAGCACACGGTGTTTAGATGTCAAGGCGTCAATAAGGCAAGGTAGAAGCTACACGGACATATATGAGAGAGCCGTTTTCCCGGAAGAACGATCAAAATATTGCTCAAAACCTAAGGACAGTGGATACAAGCAAGCCGTTTTGCCCAATAGACTTTGGACTACGGAAAGAACTCCAAATAGGAGCTAAAAAGGCTTATCTATAATTTCCAACCAAAGCTGGCAGGCCTTGAGGAATACCTATCCAGAACCGGATAAGGTACACAACCCATCCGCCTGTTTGGTGAACGAAGAGGTCCATGATATGGCGTAAGCGTCCGACCACTGTTCACACAATTATGATAAGATACGTGACGACTAGGATAGAGGAAAACAAACTCCAACAGACCTTTTAAAACTGAAACACAGTACGCATAACCTGCTCAACGAGTAGTAAGTTTGCACGCCATCAGATCTCCTAGTTCCCCTGTCTGGCAAATTAAACAGGACAAACATCAGCGTTTGCCTGGTTAAGTGAGTCGTTACATAAAAAACACTCTAAAGACTCCCACCGCTTAACAGCTCATCCCACGACAATATAGACATTGCTATATAGAAATAGGTGATGATTTATTAATCCTTTACAATACGTTTGCACACTTGGCAGTGCTTTACTGATATATATATATATATATATATATATATATATATATATATATATATATATATATATATATATATAGGTAGTTTCAATAAGTTCTTAGAATGAGCTTTTTAGAATTTGAATTTTGGCACGCTTTGACCGCTAATAGAAACTGCAACTTTTCGACTGCTAGCACTCAATATATTATGGTGATTGGCCGTTGCGATTTCGTTTTGATAGCTTTTCCCGTGCAACGTATCGGCGTGATTTTTAAAAATGGAAAAAAAAGAGTTTCGAGTGGTTATCAAGCATTTTTATTTCAAAGGTGGAATGCGACCCAAGTAAAAATTGAGTTAGACGAGACGTACAGTGACTCTGCGCCATGTTTTGCCACTGTTTCCAACTGGATTAATGTGTTAAAAAGAGGGTCGCAGGAGCACCGAGGATGAACTACGTCCCGGAGGCCAAAAAACGGCAACTGATGAGGAAAAACGTAGAGAAAAGTGCGAAAATTCTTGGCATATATAAGCGAATGAACATTAAGGAAATAGCGGAGGCATTAGGCATTAGTTTAGGCAGTGTGCATTTTATCCTACACGAAAACTTGAAGATGAAAGAGCTTAGAGCAAAATGGCTGCCGCATTTGCTCAACCAAGGCCAAAAGACGCGCCTGTTTTGGCTTTACAGCGAAATTTGGCCAAGATGTCGAACAATCTGTCGGATTTTTGGTGCAGATTCATGACCGTCGATAAAAGCCGGGTTCATCACTACACTCCCGAGGACCCAAGAAGTATCTTGCCAATGGTGTGCACCTGATGAAGGACCTCCGAAGAGGGTGCGGACAACGGCATTGACCGGAAAGGTGATGGCTACAGTTTTTTAGACCAACATAGAATAATGCTGGTCGACCTACCTTGAGAGCTGTAAAACGATCACAGGAGAATATTATGCAAGACTGTTGGACTGCCGTTAGCAAGAACTCATCGTGAAACGGCCCGCTTTGCAGAAGAAGGTTGTCCGTTTCACCAGGGCAATGCTCCTGCACACAAGTCCCGGCAAGCATTCGGCAAAACTGGCCCAACTGAGGTTCGAACTTATTGAACAACCCTCCTATTCTCCAGACCTGGCCCCCTCTGATTATTCCTCTTCGGACATTTGAAGAATGGTCTCGGTGGAAGCGTTTTTCCAGCAATGAAGAGGTTAAGGCTGCTGTCTATGCCTATTTTCAGTCTAACGACGCGGAATTCTACTCAAGAGGTATGAAAGCTCTGAAATCTCGGTGGGAAAAGTGTATTGAGCTTCTCGGGGAGTATATCGAATAAGAAAAATTTAAAAACATGATTTGGAAAATTCTCGGTTTTATTCTAAGAACTTATTGAACTACCTGATATATATAATATATATATATATATATATATATATATATATATATATATATATATATTTATATTTTTAAAGATATAACATACATATTTATTTTACATATATTCAGTACAAACATGTCTCGATGCTCGCAATAGGTTTTAAGGCCTGTGACACGGAAAGATATATATATATATATATATATATATATATATATATATTTATATATACATATATGTATACAGTTTCTGCTAATACTACTATATTGGAGACTGCTTACAGAAACAACAACAACGACAACAACAGGAACAACAACCATTTCAACCACTATTACTATTACTACTACTTCGTCTGTTGCTGAGGCGTCTACGTTGTGAAGCCGGCGAGGCTGGTCGAGGTGCTGCTGCTGTTGCTGTCGGTGTCATATTTTACGCCCAGCTGTCAGATCGTATTTCAGCCAAAACTATCACAAGCAGACATAGAGAGAAACAAGAGAGCATAGAGATAGATAGATAGAGAGAGAGAAAGAGAGAGAAAGGCAGAGAGGGTGAAATATTATGCAAGAGAAAAAGGCAAAATGTCATCCATGTTAATTAATTGATTGCATCTCATAACGGAACTACTTACCCGAGCTGTGCGAGGTTGTGGCGGTGGTGGGTGTCGCTCAAAATATCACCGGACTTGGTTAGGTTGAGCATTAACTCCACTTTACGTTAGGAGAGACGCTTGTGCATCATCCGCTGTTTTCATGCAGGTCACTCAAAAAAAATATATTATGCACACATGTATATATATATATATATATATATTAGTTCAAATATGGTTTACTTACGGAACTGCGTACATTCACATGTTTAAGTTCTTGTTATGAAAAGTGGGTACAAGGGTTTAGGGATAAAATAAAGGTTAATACCTATACCATATATTGGCGATACTGACACACACACATATATATATATATAATAGATATCATATATATTATATATATATATATATATATATATATATATATGTATATATATATATATATATATATATATCTATATATATATAATATAATATATTATATCTATATATAGTATAGTATATATATATTACATATTATATATATAATATATATATATATCTATATATTATATATATATATTATATATTCTTTTTTTTTTTTTTTTTTGTGGAGGAGGTATTAAATGCAGTTACGCACTATCGCTACGAGTCTCTATCTCTAGCAGTGTGGGACTCGACCCCAACGGTTGGGATGTTACTTACCGTTGAGACCCATACCCACTAAACGCACCTCCCCCCCTTAAGCTTCACTCTCTGATAGCCCAGATCTTCATAAAAACAGTACTATGGACTATCAGGAGAAGTGGCGAGCGCCCTTTCAGATCAATTGGCTGGGGTCCAGCACTTGTCTAACACCGGCAAGCCCGTTTTCTTCGAGCTGCACTTCTCCATGGATGCTTCCAGGTTGAAGCCGCAGTTGTGCCTGTCTTTCTTTGCACTTTCATGTTTCTCATGGAGGACTTCTTTTGCCGTCGCTGCTCCCAGTTTTCCAGGCCTGCTCACTGGAGACAATGTATTCTGTAAACTTTATTAAGCTGGACCGAGGTGGGTCGCTGACCTCGTGGTGTGGGTTCTCCCTCCCTGGCCTATTTCCCTCGGACGAGTCTGCTTGCCCTTAACCGCGCAGCCTCCCAGGCCGAGCACTGTAGCAGTGTGTGACCTGGAGTGTCCTCATGTGCCTCTTGGCAAAATACGCATATCGGCGACAAAGCCTTTCCAATTCGGGACAAAAACGAGTTGAAGTTTCCGTGTCCTGTGAGGATTTGGGTGAGGTGATAGGTGAGGTCTCCCCCAGGCCTCTCTATCCATGCCTTGATATCTGGCAGCAGTACGCGCAGGGATCCTCCAGGACCCCCGGGGGGGGGGATGGCGTCCCACTCATCCTGCCATTGTCTTAATTGTGTTGTTTCTCTCACAGTCTTTTTCCGTTGGGTAGGGGAACCTAATTCCCATAGTCGCTTCCTTTCGAGTGCCTTAAGATCCCAGGGGATCGACCCTGCCAGCACCAGAGCAGCATTTGTGCTGACTGTGCGGTACCCCTGGATTACCCTCAGGGCTGCCACCCTCTGGGTCCTCCGTAGAATCTGTTTCGCTTTCTTCGTCTTGAGAGCTGCTCTCACCCAAACTGGCGCTCCAGATAATGCAATTGATTCCGCGACCGTCATTAGCAGTGCCCTTGTGCGGGCCCGGGGGCCATGGATGTTCGGCAGAATCTTGGCTATAGCACACACTGCCTTGGCTGCTTTTGTCGTGGCCTTTTTTATGTGGCTGAGGCCATTCATCGCAGTATCCAGTGTGACCCCGAGATAGCGGACTTCTTTTACTTGCTTCGCTCTTTTCAGGGGCAAGTCTGAGTCCCGCTGCGCTCATCCACTCAGACGTTAGGTAAACAGCTTTATTCATATTTAGTTCAAGTTCGTCGGCAGTTTTAGCCTGCACGACTATCGCCAGGTCGTCGGCTTAGGCTACTGTGTCCACTCCTTTGGGCAGGCCTGTCAGACGGAGGACGTCGTCGTAAGCCAGATTCCAGAGAAGTGGGCCAAGTATAGACCCCTGCGGGACCCCGGCTGTCATTTGGAAGCTGACCTGGCCGTTGACAACTGTTCGTGCTTTAAGGTAGCTAGAAATTACATTACCAGATACGAGGGGACTTTTTTTCGTATCAGTGTGTCCAGAATTGTTTTCCATGGCAGACTGTTGAAGGCGTTCTTAACGTCTAGGAGAGCGACTAGGAGGAGCTGCCGTGTCTGTATAGTGGAACTTCGTAACGAATCCGCCCTACTTGCAACGCGTTGTATTGCAGTTAGGACTGACCGGTTCTTGCGGAAGCCGTATTGTGTGTCCGAAAGCAGGGCGTGTTCCTCTCCGAAGAGCCTCAGTCTTTCTTCAATTATGGCCTCGTATCCTTTTGCCAGCGCACTCAGCAGGCATATCGGTCGGTATCCCCCGTTTCCCTTGGGAATGAGGACGACTTCAGCACGCTTCCAGGATAGCGGAAAAATGCCGCTTTTCAGTAGGACATTGAAAGAGTCAGCAACTATCTCAGGGTGCTCTGTAAAGAGAAGTTTCACTGCCTCAGGGGGAACCCCGTCTGGTCCGGGGGCTTTTCCGGTCTTTTGCCTGTGAGCTGCGCGTAGAACCTCGTGTGGTTGAATAGACGGAAAGTCGGCCTCACCTTCCAGCCCGGGAATGTTCTCATAAATTGCCCTTTCGAAAGGTGCGTGGGTCGGGAACAGCTTAGTTAGTACCGTCTTGGTTTGCTGTTCGTCCAGGAAAACAGGGGTCTTTTTTTTATTACCCCTGACTATCTTGTAAGGTTTTCCCCAGGGATCGTCCTCGACCTCGTTGAGGAGCTTTCTATGGCCGCTAGTCTTGCTGTCGGCTATGGCTTGCTTAAGTAAGGCCCGGCTTCTTCTATACTCTTGCAATTCTTGATTGCGTGCGTCTGCGTCTCGTTGTTTCAGTTTAAGAGCACGCCTCGCTTTGCAGCACTCTTTTCGTTTGTCTGCGATCTCCTGCGTCCACCAATATTTAGGCGAGACGTTCCCTCGCCTGGGGTGAGCGCTGTTGGTACACGTAGTCTTGCACACCTCTACAAGGAGTGCTTGTAGATCTTCTGCAGTGATGTGGGGGCTGGATAGGGCTTTTATTTTCCTCCCGAGTTCTTTCTTGAACCTTGACTCGTTTGTGAGTCTGAATCGCTTCTTAAGGGGAGGAACTGATCGAAAGTTTTGAATTCTCAGTCGAGTCTCAATGCAGAAATTGTCGCTCAGGTTTTCCTCGTCCACTAGAACCTTCCAGCTTATAGCCTTTGGCGCGAGGATGTCGTTACAGAACGTAATATCCACGTAAGACTCGCTGCCGTGGCGGTGGAAAGTAGCTTCTTTTCCGTCGTTTAATACTTGAAGATCGAGTGATGCTGCCCATTCTAGTAGAGTTCTGCCCCTTTTATCGGCTCGAGGTGATCCCCAGACTTCTGACGCTGAGTTAAAATCCCCGGTTATTAGCACTCCATTTCCGGTTTTCGTGTCGCGTATCGATTCTGCGAGGTCATCTAGGAAACGCTGTTGAAAAAAGTTGGGGCTGATGTAGGCCGAATATATTCTGCCGACTTCTTTTACTTCGATCCAGCAAAACCCATTTCCGTGTCCTCTCTCAAGCACTTGCAAATTCTGTTGAGTTATGATCGCTGTGTCTAGCATAGGGTCTTTGTCCCAAGTCTCTGATTCTTTGGTTTTCTTTCTGTTGGGTTCGCTAAGAACCATCACATCAGTTTTTCTTCTCCATGCTATTTCTTCTATCATATCATGCGCCGGCCTGCTTCTATTGCAGTTGGCCTGAATTATGCTAATTTCACTAATCATTTTTGTGCGGAAGAGTCGCGCTGGGCAGATATTCTAGCCGCGCCCTTGGGCCCTTGTGTCCTCCATTCGTTGGGTCCTTTTGAGCCAGTGGCAAAAGCCTGTTGTTCGGTCGTAGGCTCCTCGTTCTTCTTATTTGGCTCTGCATGCCCTGTCTTGTCCCTGCTAGCTTGCCTCACAGTTTGGCGCTCCTGCATCTTAGTTTTAAGAAGTTGGAGATATTTGGGGCATGCTGTAGATCTAGCTCTGTGGCCCTCGTCGTTGCATACGTAGCATTTAGGAAGTACCGCCTTACAGTCACGGGCTAGATGGTCCTCCTGCCCACAGCGGTAGCATTTCTGCTTATCTGCCTTCTTGTTTTTACATGCAAAGGCCGATTTCATGGCAGTTGCAGCACGTGGGCAGGGTTATCCATTCCTCGACTCTACAACTGCTTCCTCCGACGGTCACGATCTTCTTCAGTAGGATTCTGCGGGCTTCAGTCCTTGGTAAAGTGACCAAGCACTGCCAACTGCCTCTGTTCTTAGTAGCCCTGGGAGCTTCCGTGCGAATCTTGGTAGACTCTTGGAGCTTCAGTATCTTTCGAATGTCCTGTTCTATAGAAAGCGCCGTAAGTAACGGGCTGATTCCCCGAAGGACAACAGTTGCTGTAGGGCCGCTGTACTGCCTAGTGTCGACCTCTCCGCCCGTCTTTTGTCTGAGGACCTCTGCAAACGTTGTGCTGCTGCCTGGGCTTTTTTCTTCAACTCTTAGGATGATGTCCCCTCCCTTATTAGTAATGACCGTCCCTATTTTTACCCCGGTATTCGCCGTGTTGACTAGTGGGCGCATTTTTTCAATCATGTCTTCTGACGAAGAGCCTGCAGCAGGTCTGATCCTAACAGAAATATATTCCTTCTGCTCTTTCCGCGAAGTTGCCTCGACATCGTGTTGGCGCGGCACACGTCCTTCTCGGGTGATGTCGACTTTACACCCTATCTTCCTACAGCATGCTTCTACTGCATTTCTTATGGTGGGTCCTCCCCATTGTGGAGAAATGTACAAAGCCATTGGGTTTTGAGAGCCAATGTTGTGTCCTTTTTCTAGCGTCTTGTGAAGAGCTGCTAGGAAGCCAAGTGGCGTTTCCTCTAGGCCGACAGCGCCCACCACTAGTATGCTAGTCGACGTAGCAGACGCCTCAGCATCCTGCTCCTCCTCAGGTTCGGGTTCATCTGGGTTTTCTAGCTCGAGCTGGGCGCTATTTCTGAGGATTGCGACTCCTCCTGCCCGTAGAGAGGCCGCTTTTTTCCGCCATCGGGAATTGCCCTGTAAGTTTCTTGAGCAGAGACTTGTCCTTTTCAGAGCCTTTCGTAATAAGCATTACCCTGATTTCACGTAAGGTAGTGATGTTGTCCGTAGTAAGACCAGTGGTCTTGTACATAGACAGCGGCCACTCCTCCTTGATGAGGTTTATTAGACCTTCGGGTGTTGCCGTTTCTGCCATCTGCTCCTCGAGGTGTTTCGTCTTGACCATCTCGATCTGTTCCTTTTCTAGCTTTTCCTGACAGGCTTTGCATCGTAGCTCTGCCGCGGGTGGGGTGCTCGATGAGGGCCGTGCCTCTTTCTGGGCGGCTAGTCTCTGCAACTCTAAGGTGAGAGCCGCAGCTTTTTCCTTCCAGCTCTCAGCTACCTTTGTGAGGTCTTGCGTACGTGCGGCATTCTCGTCGGCTTGCTTCTGGAGAATTGCTTTCTCCTCCCCCGTTTCCTTTTTGGATTTCTTCAGTTCCCATACCGCCTTATCTAAGCGTGTGATAGCGGCCTTAATATCCACCTGGGTGGTTTTATGCTTATCTTTTAGTGCCTTGAGGTGTTCTGTAACTGCCTCCAGGTCTTCTAGAGCTCTGTCCTCCTTGTTTGGAGAGGGCTCCTTTTCATCGGAAGACTTCCTCGCAGCCTTGGACCTGCTGGTCGTGCGGGCTCGGCTGCTTTCAGCCTCCTTCGGGTCTTCTGGCGTGGTTGCCATCAGTCTCTTTCGTTGTCCTCTTGCGCTTGCCGCATCTCTGTAGTCATCGTCGCCCTCGATATCGCGATCCGAGTCAGCATCCAGGTCCGTGGCAGATTCAGCCTCTGCTATCTTGTCGGCCTTAATTTCGGCTGCCTCCGTCTGCTGTCCCCGTTCAGAAGAGTCTTCATCAGGGGACTCGCCTGGACCCCTGAACGGATCCATATATGTGTATTTTTTTTCCTTCCCCTTTTTTCTCTATTTTCTTCTCTATTTATTTATTTGGTTTATTTATTATTATTATTTTATTTTATTTTATTATTTTTTTTTTCTTTTAACTTTATTATACGATGTCGAATTATATTTTAAACCCAATACAAGTCAGATGTTTAAATTCAAAAAAAAAAAAAAAATGAAAAAAAAAGAAAAAAAAAAAGACACTGCTGGGGATTGAACTCAGACCGGTCTTGCTTAGACCGGTACTGTAGTCGCCGACGCAACCACTCTGCTATCCACTCCCTGTGGAGGACAGCGCTTCCACAGGCGTTCGATCACTGTTCGCGGCGGCTTGCCGTGGTTGTTATGTACAGTGTCAATAATTATATGATGGTTTATATACACAGTTATTTATGTACACAGTAAGCTATATACATATACACAGTAGGCTTAATGCATATACACATGCAGGAAGCCGCGCCAGTCTGTACTACCGATCGGCTAGAGTCACTGCTCGATCGATAGGCGACGTTCGAATTCGAACACCTCGAACACGTACACTTCTTGTTTGGGAAACAAAAAAAAAAACAAAAGTCAAGTTTGTCACAGTACCTTTGCAGTAATTACTAATCGCGTTGAACTCCCTACCACTAAGGCTGTCGAGTGCAATTGGTCAGCCTGTTACAGGCCTCAGGTTCCTGCACTCTTCGACCAAGTTTTACGGAGCTAAGCCAACGCGACCGCACCCAACAGCTGATGTATAGATATATATATATATATACATATTATATATATATATATATATACATATATTATATATATATTATATATATATAGATATAAGATATATATACATATATATATATATATATAATATATATATATATATATATATATATATATATATATATATATATATATTCGGCGTTCGAAAGTCGAGGTGTGCGGACGTGTTTTCTGTGGCTAGTGCAAATAGTGAAGTGTTACCTGGCTCATTCGCCACGGCCTGACCTAGCAGTGGCCCAGTCGGATCGCCTTCACCTTGCGCTTCGTCCAAAACTCTAAAGTGTTTCACTGGTTAACCGTGAGGTGCCGCTCAGTTCACCGGTCCTCCTGTGTAGTGTACTTTTTATTGCTCGTGCGCCATAACAGCCACGGCATAACACGGCTCTCGTTCCGTCAATTTAGACGGTGGAGCCGTTCTGGCAACCGGCTGATTCCGCGTGCGTGCACGCGCCTACATTTGGCGCCAGTGTGACTGTTTGTAAACAATCACTCTGCCTTGGTGACATATATATATACACAAGACACTGGTGACATATATACAGAAAGTGACATTCATATACAAGACATTGGTGACATATATCTAAATACATATATATATATACACAAGGTGACATACATATATACATTGGTGACATATATACATATACTTGGTGATATAACTATACGAGGCATCGACTGTGAATGTGAAACGCCCTCATCATGAGCCCAAATGCCCCTGCCCGGCTAGTTGTACCTCCTGCTAGCCTGGACATAGCGAACATTCGCGCCGATGCACCTACAGCCGTCACATCCATCGATGTGGCCCAGAAGCTGTCACGCCTAACGTGTGTAGATGACATCCCGGTGACCGCCACTTGCCCGGGCTTGGCCTCGTTTAAGGCCAGGATTCAAGGTGTATGCATCTCGCTAACGGAGGAAGAGATCGTAACGGAGCTGACAAACGTTGGCGTCACAGCCGCCCGAAGACTGATCGTCTCTTCTGGCGATCAAAAGAGGCCTCTGCCAAAAGTTATTTTGACTTTTGACCGTCAACCACCGGCGTCAGTGTTCTTGGGTTATCGCTCGCATGCGGTGGTTCTAGAACCGGACCAGCCCAGAGTCTGCTTCAACTGTTCCAGGGTTAGCCATATGGCGGCTAACTGTTCACTTCCTAAGGCTTGTCGCAACTGTGGCAAAGGAGGCCACCTTGCGGCAGATTGTTTGAACCCGCCTAAATGTGTCAACTGCGGGGGACCCCATGATGCAAAGTCACCCAGCTGCCCAAGACTATTTTACCTGAGAGAAAGGAATCGTATTTTGATGGAAGCCAGAACCCTCCACCAGGTTCGTGCTACTCATCCGGATGCATCAATTAACGAAGCCTTGGCAGTTCCTGCACCCTCTTTACAGGGCTCTAATGTCGCTGGACCAGTTTCTGCCTCCACGGCCGGGGTGACATATGCCTCGGTGGTTCGTGGCATCGCAATTGGTGAAGACGCCACTCCGCAGCTCCTTCTACCCCGGCCTAGGGCGCCACCGAAGCAGCGTCCCCGAGCCAAGCCACGAACGAAGGTGACCCGCACTCGTCTCCGGGGACCTCGCAAGCCAGTGGCTCACGGGTCGTCCGGATTAGTACGGGACTTAATATCTGTAAAATCCGAGTTGTCGAAAATGATTAAGTCAATCACGAATGCGCTACAACCATTATTGGCGCTTTTGACGGTTGCTAGTGATCTCAGGCAATCATAATGACGGACGATCACAACATCGGCAAAACGGTGACAGAACCCACACTTGTCACTTCGTCGGATCCTTCAGAAGGAGTCGGCCCAAGCTTTACGTCTATACAGAACCTTGCGACTACACCAAACCCCCTGGGGCCCAACAAGGTCACATGTCATCTATGCGGCCAGACCTTTGCTAGGCGAGGCCTCCGTAGACATGTCACAGTCAAGCATGGGGGCGGAGACGCCATACCCCTTCATAGCGGGGCCTCGAACGAAATCAATCCCGATCTCACGGAGTGCATCCAAGCCTACATCAGAAATGGAAAGTTGGTCCGCATCCTGTCCAAGGTGGTCACGAAGTCGGCGGCTGACGCACTGTCAGAGGTTTGCTTAAAGGTAGCTTCGGACAACGACGACGCCGCCTCGCTTGGACTTTTCTCCTCCGCTCCAGTCGTGCTAAAGTTACCGGTAGGCTGCAGGGATACACGCTCTCTGGCAGTGGTCATTAGGAAGAACTTGGTGGAGTTCCGACGCGGTGCTCGACTTACAGACCTGGCTCTCCTGCATACCGCGGGCGAGTCGGGTGGTAATGCTGAGCGAAATTATTTGATCACGCGGGCCGTGTCGGCCAAACTGTCGGACGAAGACGTGTCGGGGGCCGCCCGCCTTCTTCTGTCAGACGACGTCATGGTCGATGAACCAGCCGCCGCAGCGTCGCTACGGGAAAAACATCCCCCCGCGCAACCGGACTTATGTTGGCAGTCTCCTCCCCCTTCACAACTTTTATTCAACCTCGGTCTTTCTTTCTTCTTCAACCTCGGTCAAAGATGTTCGCTATACGGTGGGATCATTTTCAAAGAGCTCGAGCGCCGGTTTAGATTTCATCAGACCTCGATTTCTACAGGACCTTCTCTCACTAACTCTCGGCTGCTCATCCGAAGCACTTGGCAAGGCCCTAGCAAAAGTAATCGATATACTGCGATGGGGAGCTCCGCATCCGAGGTGGTGTCCTCTTATCTTCGGAGCGAGGCTGTTTGCACTAAAGAAAAAAGACGGCTCGTTTAAATCTATCGCTTGTTTATTGGTACTACGCAGGATCGCGGCGAAATTGGCAGTGAGTGACTCTAGAGATGTCATCAGCCTAGCGATTGGACCGCACCAGCTGGGTTTCTCCAAAAAGGGAGGTGCTGAGATAATGATTCACGCTACCAGGGCTTTTATTGATTCTCGGCTCGATCAATCCGTGCTAGTCAAACTTGACTTTAAGAACGCGTTCAACACCGTCAGGAGGGATCACTTGTTGAAGGTGGTTGAAGATAAGACCCCTGCCATTTATCACCAAGTAAAATTGGCCTACGGCGATCTATCGCACTTGGTCTTGCCCTCGGCACTGCTCACTTCGGCTGTAGGGGTTCAACAGGGAGATCCCCTCGCGCCCCCTCTGTTCTGTCTTGCCGTTAAGGACTTGGTTAACTTAATCGAAAGTCCTCTCAATCTTTAGTACTTGGACGACGGGGTAATTGGAGGTAACATCAGTACGGTCTGTGAAGACTTAAAGAAGTTACTTAGTTTTTCCACATGCAGCGGTTTGGAGCTGAACCCAATCAAGTGTGAGGTTCACATAATCGACTCAGGTACAGCTGAAATCTCCGCTATACAGAACCTACTTCCAGGTTGCCGCGTAACAGGCGACGACCTGGATCTTCTTGGCGTACCCCTGTTCTCTCGCCACATTGGACCGACAATCGAACGTTGGATGGAAAAACTGGAGGTTGGTTTTAATCGTCTTCCCCAGCTGGGCGCCCACCGGGGGTTGTACCTCCTGCGTTCATGCTTCTCTGCGTCGAGGCTGAACTATCTGTTCAGGGGAATCAACAGTTCAGCCTTCTCGGCCCAGTTGGAGGAAATTAACTCGAAGATGGGCTTTGCGTTGGAATCTATACTCAACCTGCGGCTGCGAGACGATCCCCTAGTTCAGGCCTTCTTACCGGTTGCCAGAGGCGGACTGGGCCTGCCTGAAGCTGTTTCTCTTTCAGTCGCAGCACACATCGCCTCTTTACATTCGGCGACTAGTGGTGTCGAGTCTATCCTGGACAGCCGGGCGATTGCAAACTTCCAGGCCACGCTTGAACAGACTCACGATGACGCCATCGCATTCTGCGGGTCTCTACCGGAGACTCCTTCTCTTCAGCGCGCGTGGTTAGAACTGGCAAACGACGGCCGATGGAGCGGCCTGTGGGACCGAACAACTACAGCCGCTAGCAAAGCGAGGTTACAGGCAGTTTCGTCGCCCGGTGCAGGTGCATGGCTACACGCTCTTCCGAGCCCTCAGCTGGGTACCCTTCTCGACGATGAGTCTACACGAATACTAGTCGGGTTGAGGTTAGGAGTTGAGCTAGTCTCCACACACCAGTGCAAATGCGGTGACGAGGTCGACTCCCTGGGTCACCATGGACTTTCATGTCCGCAGAGTTCAGGCAGAATCGCACGCCACTCAGCCTTGAATGAAACATTTAGCAGAGGGCTACGGTCGGCGGGCTACCCATGCATTTTGGAGCCTCCCGGTTTAGTCAGAGACGATGGGAAGAGACCTGATGGCATGACCCTAACTCCCTTCGAGCGGGGGCAAATGCTAGTGTGGGATGCGACGGTAACCGACTCTTTAGCCCCTTCAATGGTCGGTGCGGGCGCAGCCCGCCCTGCACATGCGGTAGCCCTAGCGGAGGCAGCCAAATGCCGAAAGTATTCAAGCGTCGCTTACCCACACGTGTTCTCACCCCTTGCGTTTGAGACGCTGGGGGGGCCTGGGCTGCTAACGAAGAAATTGCTTAACGATGTCGGAAGAAGATTGATGGTTGCTACAGAAGACAAGAGGGCGGGGGAATATTTACAGCAACGTCTGTCATTGGATGTTCAGAGAGGGAATGCCGCTTCGGTGAGAGGCACCCTGGCTAGGTGGACCAGCCCAAGCCTGGACCTAACGCCTTGAGTTATGCCCCGAGCGGGCTGTGCACATGTTCTTACATCACAAATGTATACCTTGATACACATAAATAAATATTAACTATATATATATTTATATATATAGAGAGAGAGAGAGAAAGAGAGAGAGTTAACGAGGTAGCTTTTCGTTCAATCTTGCAGATGTCTTAATTACAGTGATGGTGCATCATCTATCAATCAATGAATCTAAAAAGCACAACACTCTATTTTGAGTGAAGAGCATTATGTACTTATAGGTGGCTCAATCGGATCGTACTGGACAATTTAACGCTTATTTGAAGGAAGTAAACCACTGTGGATAGAATTTTTAATATACACACTTTGCCATCCGCCTGGCAAAAAGGGCTTGATCAATTCCAAGCTAGATACAGCTCTTAAGGTTATTGAAGCGTTGGCATCCTATTGCGTTTTATTTTATCTCAATAGCTGTCATTTTACGTTTGCTCAAATTAATCTATCATAGAACAATTATGTTTCATCGATGTGATTATAAGTTCGGAGCCGAGCAATATATGTACTTAGGTGTGGCAAGTGAGACTTCCAACGCTACCGTTTTGTCGATACTCATAATATCGAATATAGCTTTCTCTCCCACTTTCCTATATATATTTTCTAGACGCGCCTGACCTTGAGCGCGACAGTACATCTGAGGTTGCACTTGCATTATGGTTCCACTGGCACTTTTCTATTTAAAACCAACTAAATGACGTGTCTGCATGTGTTTGCTAGTTCCAGGGCCATTTGGGAGAAAGAAAACCTATTGCTGTTATTATTTGTTATTTTTTTTGGGAAATCTCTATTGAATTGTACAGACAATTACGAACGTTTCTAATTCTATTAGTGATGTATGATTTATCAAAAATTGGAAGAAAACGGTTCTGGTTAATTCCGAAGAGGTTCCGTTAAAATCATAAGGCAAACTTCGACATATATTTCACATAAACCACGCCACTTTAGTAGTCATATACGCCACCTATTTCTACAACCTTTTTCCAACCACTTTAACTACTGTCTCGATCCAAAGAAGGCTTGTGTTTGGATGTAATAAGTAAATAAAGTGGTTGTTAACATTAAAGTCTCAAAGTTGTCTCCTGCAAAAAAATTCTGAAGTAAGCGGATTCGAGTCTGAAGGAGCAGAAACAAAACTATAAAGTGGCTATGACTTAGTAATATGTGCCAAATACAGCAACTTACGGCAGATCTTCATAAATGTATGCGGGCAGACGTTGTTCTGATAAAGTATGATGCATCTACGATCACATGAGATCAACGTTTCAACTATAGCTTGTTTTAAACTCCCAAAACTTCTCGTTGTTAATTGTTTCTCTTCTCTGCAGAAACTTATGTTGCACCACGCTTTTCAGTTTCGTTAAGACACAACATGGACCTCTTAGCATGAAAGCCTGTTTTCGCAACGGCGTTGGGTCTGGTGCCTTGCTTCGACTATGATGACTCAATGCCAGGGACGTCGCCGCAATCGCAGGTAATTAAGTTTTTCAGCAAACTCTAACGTACAAAAGAAATAATTGTATATTAATTTAATGAAAAACATGTATGCTGATATATATATATATATATATATATATATATATGTACTCTGTGATATATCACATCCAAACTGTTTTCATGCGACATTGCAGAAAGACTGCACGTAGTTCTACGGTGGTGTGCAGCATAAATCTTTGCTGCCAGTAGCATTTAGTCCTTCGTGAAAATGACAAAAAATATTCTGCAGGTAACATTTTTCTTTGACTTACGAGAATCGCGCAGCGCTGTTAAATTGATTTACGTTTAATTGAAAGTGATTTGCTAAAGAAAAGAGTGTAGCAATAGCAAACGATCCTTTTGGACAATACATGCCTATGCCCCTGAGGATCAGCTAAAAGACGTGGCACTCAATCCATAGTAATCTGAGTCTGGCTATATATATATATACCTTT
The DNA here is from genome assembly GCA_003439945.1 of Dermanyssus gallinae. Taxonomy (NCBI): domain Eukaryota; kingdom Metazoa; phylum Arthropoda; class Arachnida; order Mesostigmata; family Dermanyssidae; genus Dermanyssus; species Dermanyssus gallinae. The sequence goes on along the minus strand of QVRM01002148.1, from coordinate 54,400 downwards.
TTGTTGGCACAGTAAGACACACACAGAAATTATCATGAAGGCAGTGCAATTCAGCGGAATCGGTAAGTGCAGAGACGGTTTTAGGCTTTTTACGCTACGACTAACGCCAATATCAACGCACTCATTGTTAAATGGTTAAAAATAATACTGGTAGAGCGAATCGGACCCAAACGTATATAATATATTTGCAGTATATGTTACTATATTTGCCAGATCTGTGACCTCTAGCTGTAAACCACTTTCCCGGTTGGCATAAAACGTCAAATTTCGTCGGTGCCACGCGTTTTGCCAGGAAGGTCGCTTACCAAAACTGAAAATAAGAGCGTGCCTAAACTATCTCTCTAGAATTCAGCCATTCTCTGCCACCTCGTCCTTATATATATATATATATATATATATATATATATACGTATCCATCACCTCAAAATGTACTTTTTATGTATCTTTTCGCTGTCGTGGTATTACCAGTTATGCCAACATGACGATGGACGGAAGAGCAGGACCAATAATAATCATTTGTCTTACTCGACATATAACAAATTAGTGCGGATTTGTAAACACATGTATGTTGCATAACATTTAGGCTAAATTTGACAGCTATATATCAACTATATATTGATCTCTCTCTTTCTCTCAATATATATATATATAAAGAGAGAGAGAGATTGGTAGATAGATACACGTTGTTTTACACGTTATATATAGCCATCAACGTTAACCAAATTGTGGTGTAAAATACATGAATATATATGTATATACATATATATATATATATATATATATATATATATATATATATATACACATACACACACGTGTATCCATCACAAAAAAATACCGCAGCTCCATCAGTTTGCTGTCGCGGTACTACCAATTTGTCCAATATGACGATTGGCGGAAGGACAAGGCCAGCAGTAACAACACATGTGCGTTTTATCCATTTATCGGCGTACGACGATTATTCGAGAAGTTCCGCCGTGTTGGCGGCAACGGCCACCACCAGGTCCGAGTCCGGGCTGCCCTCAGCAGCAGCAGCAGGGAGTAAGTAGGACAATTTCCTGGTCCCATTTCAATAATCGAGTCGGTTAGCGTTTCCGATTGTGCAGTGTGTCTTGGCCACTGGCTTGACCATCTTATCCTCATCGGCGACGACCACGACGCTGACGACGCTCCAGTGCAGCTAAACCGCCCGACAGACCGCGTAAAGGCGGACGAACGGCTACAGAGCAAAAACAAGCGAAGCCCTCAGCTAAGCTGACGTCATCGTCATTATCGTCATTAGGCGAATAGAGATAGATATTCGAGTTAGTTGTGTGTGTTGCTGTCGAGAGCGCCCGTAGAGACCGATCGGAGGGCGTACTAGCAGCTCCGCCTGCTCTCGCATGCAGGCTCCAACAGCGAGTCCGCAAACAGCTCGCTGTAGATGGATGTACTCTGTTCTGCTCCGCCCAGTCTCGGGTTCGCAGAAACTCGCCGTATCGTCACGCAGGGAATATATCGTCGGTCCTATGATCAAGGAGGCCGCCGCCGCATGGGCCACAGGCGTCTATGTATGTACCTCTTAGACGCTATCATACGCGAGAGGAAAGTGCGCCCCTGGAGGTCGCTCGCCGCGCGCGCCACAGAGACACGCCAGTGCCATGGGGTTCGAATCTCCTATACCAAGAAAATTGGTACGCATGTGCAGATAGACTGGGGTTAGATAATAGACCTGCAGATAAACCACTGCTGACTGCTAACAATACCTGCAATGTGGTTTGGCTAATTATTATTATTATTATTATTATTATTATTATTATTATTATTATTATTATTATTATTATTATTATTATTATTATTATTATTATTATTATTATTATATTTTTTTAGCATTATGGCATACGGTCTAGCTTTAAACAAATAAGCTGCATCGGCCACTGCAAGATGCGCTACTAAAGTGCCGAGTCTTCATTTGCATATACAGTTTTTACATCTAATTTAAAAATTGCAAGAATTAAAAAAATACGAGAACTAATGCTTCAAATTATCGAACATTTCCTATATTCTCCAGATCTGGTCCTCACAACTATCTGGAGACCTAAAAAACATTCTAATTTTCGAAATAGTATTTTTATTTGTTTATAATACTAAGAAAGTAAATTCGTCTTGTGCCGGGATCGACCCAGCGTCTCCCAGTGTCAGACCAGCCATTTTCTTCAGTCCGTCTTGTCAAACCAATATATAAACATAATTGAAGGTTATATTTATACAGGCTTATTACAAAATAAAATACTTATTCGGTGGGTTTATTTAAATATATCAGATGGAAGATAAACCGCTACAAATACCTACAATCAGCACAATTTCTCTTGTAAGTAACATTTCTTTGCCAACACGATATATACAGAGTATACGGTCAAAATTGGCGCTCTTTTCGATTTGAATTCTCGTTGTATCAGGATTCTGCTCATCCGGTTGATGAGCAGCAGATGAAAGCTCATGTTCAGTAGAACGTAAATGCGTGGTAACCATGGCAGTATACAATGCGTCATCTTCGGAATATAAGCGAAAAGCAGCTATTGTCCGTGCCCGCCGCGCCGGACGGATAATAATAATAATAATAATAATAATAATGTTTGTCAAGAGTTTCCCCGCCGACTTACGTAAAAACTAAACATCTGTTTTTCTGTTAGATACGTGCTCAAATGGGCGACAAAATACTATATTGGTTAGCTGGTACTAGGTGTATCTGTCTGGTTGAAAAAAAACGCGTAATTTCCCAGAAAGCCCGTTCCTGCAACCTGTCGCCCCTGGACTACTCTGCAGGGCTATTTGAAGAGCAAGGTATTCGCTAGTTAGCCTACTACCATCGCCAAGCTAAAGGAAAATATTTGGCGGAAGATATCAGAAATCACGGGTTGGTTATGCCAAAAAGTAATAAAAAATGGTACATCACGTATAAACAATGCCGAAAAGTCCCGGGGCGGGCATCTTCCTGACATCATTTTTAGATATAACGGCATGCAAGATACGTTCTAATGAAAGTCGCATTTAAACTGATGCACAAGATTACACAGGGTGGGTCAAAAAGTTCTGTTACATTTATATAAAAGAAAAGTATATTTCATTTTCCATAGTTTCTTTATTTTTAAAATTGCTCCTGTACGCTGCTAGGTACGTGCCCCACTTTTCCCCTCTTTATTTCCCACCCTTCGAAAAAAAATTTAAACGCGTCTTTCGAAATAGAGTTGAGTTGCTTCAGCGATTTTTTCTTTGTCTCCTCCTTAGTCTCGAAACGTTGTCTCTTTAAATTTTTCTGACTGTGAGAACAAGAAAAGGTCGCACAGAACAATGTCCAGCGAATAGAGAGGTTGTCAAAACTACAAATTAAAGTTTTCATCAAATAATTCGAAATCAGTAGTGATATATGCGCCGGAGCGTTGCCGTGATGGAGGATCCAAAAATTGTTTGCCCAGAGTTCACGCGTTTTGCGTTGGACGTGATTGCGCAATCTTCCTAAATAAAAAACCCAGGGTCTTCTGCTACCGTTTGAAGGTTCAATTTGGACTTTTCCCGACGGGCGTTAATTTACTAGAAAATCAACATTTTTGAAACGAGCTTCGTCGTCAGTCTTCTGACGCATAGCGATTCAGACTGTTACAGATGATCCATAAAATATTTCCAATACGCCAGCTATCTTCCGGATAGTACATCAACATTTGTTGAATAAACCATTATGATTTTTTCAACGTTTCTCTAGTTATTCTATCAACACGTATTCTCGAAGGGGGAAAGTCTATTTCTTTACGTCCGCATTCGGGTCTTTGCTTAATCACCATAAGCAGTTCGTAACGCTGCCACCACTTTATAAAATTTGGTATAAAATTTGACTTGGTTTTGAACGAAGAACCTGGTGCCGGTTCTTTGTTCCTCCACTTTCGGCTCCTTAAATACGCCCAAGATCGCTTTTAATAAACGCCGCCACCGATTGGCATGTAATTTAGCTTGCATGTAACTGATAAATGGCACTTCTAAGAAACCTAGAAGATCTTGGTTGTTTCAATTATTATCTCCAAAGCACTATAACTTGCCAATCCGCCTATATATATATATATATATATATATATGCAACATCTACGCTCAACGCAACGTTTTTCATTCCCCTTGCACTCAGTTTCTCGTAACAGTCGTAAACTTGTAACAAAGCACTTTATGTTCTACTACACATATAGCATTGTTGTATGCGTGCTTACGTGTATGTGCGTCCGCACGGTTTGAACGGCCACAGTCAAATCTCCTGTTCTGGACCGGGACAGGAGCAGTAGAGCATGCGTTAGTAGCCAACGTAGAACGGAACAGCACTAGAAGCAGTGCGAGCCACGTGCAGGGTGAGGTCAAAATAGTGTATCGTAATGAGCCGGCCAAGGGGGGGTCTACATTATCAGTCGTGGCCAGACCACAAGTGCCTTTGTTGGCGTTGTCATCACCATAATCATCACCGTCGTTGGGGGCGCTAATGAAACGACGGTTGCAAACAGCAGCCTGATAGCACGAAGAAACCTAACCTAACGTAGCTGGATGAACGGTAACGCAGCAGCTCGTAATGTAGCTTCGTGCAGGTCGACAGAGCCATCCTCACCGAAGCAAACGACCCGCCGTCTACCCAAAGTGCAGCCCCTCCCCCCCCCCATTAGCGTCACGAGGCAAGTGTGTCTTTATTGCGCCCACTGTATTGCTAACCTGGTGGCTCGCTAGCTAGGTGATTATTATTATTAGTGCCCTTTGAAGACATCAGCGGTGTTAGTGTGTGCGTATCATTGTCAACTGCTGTTGATTTTTCATACTAAACGACGCTTTGTCGCTGAGCACACGGTATCTCTAACGCTAGTTCGCTTTTCGTCTCTGTCGGCTGTCTCTTTGAGTTTGAGGGGTTTAGCAACGGGATCATCTATAGCACATTTCTAGCGGCGGCCCACGCGAGCACGGAGTCGAAGCATTTTCTGTTGTTTCCGATGTTTCAAGAAACCGACGATGCTTCAAGAGAGAGAAAGATGTAGATAAACGTATACTCATCTTTACCTGCATCTACCCTTTCAATATATGCCCGCATAGTTGCTAAGGTTGTCGTACAGTTTTCGTCTTAATTTATATATATATATATAGCACTGCCGAGTGTGCAAATGTATTGTAAATTATAAATAAATTATCGCAATATTTTATATATATATATATATATATATATATATATATATTAAGGTTACAGGAAAATGTGATTAACTAACTACACTAGGGGTCGCTGGTACTTCATGGAGACGATGAGCTCGCCGTAGAGCCTCTGCAGGTGTTTGTTTGCCTCTGGGAGTAGGCCCGCGAGGTTCTCGAATTTCGTATCTGCAACTTTTTTGGCGTCCTGGAAAGCCTGCACGGCGGGCTAATGCGCCGGACAATACCCTCTGAGGCGTGTAATAATGCAACGTAACAGCTAGCCGCTAGGCCTACTGAAGAGCGGATTCCAACTGAATATGAACCAATTTACCGTTCGCAGAATGTTCCATCGGACACCGGGCTCGGGAAGGGCTCAAGCTACAATTAGTTAGGACAGTCGCTTCTACTGCATGAATGTTAAGCGAAATTGTCGACTAGCCGTTGTCAAGTTACAACAGCAGCTCCACGTAGTGCTCCCGTAATAGTCGTTAGTGCGCATGCTGAGGCGGCTGAAACGGCGACTTAGAGCCAGAACTTCAGCTCCACCAACACTTTCGTAGTTCATAAAGGATATGCTCCAAATAAGAAATAATATCACACAGCAATTAATTAGTGACTTCTTTGCGTCAATGCCAATTAGCATAGTGGCCTTAAATCAATTTAGAATAACCCTGGTCTGCATGAACAAGTGAGCGATACTGGAATTGAGACTAGGAGGCGGAAACGTCCTGTTTAGGAGTGAGTATGAAAGGCAGCCTTATTCTGCTTTTTTCTCCTACATAGTTGTGCAGAATCTACGTTTGTGCGAGAACTAGTGAATGCATAAAAAACAGATCATAACGGCGTGTTCAGACACTTTGCTAGCTTGCTTACCGAAAGGCGAATAGCCAGATTCGATATGTTGTTATGTCTAACGTTAACGCTTTCTTGTACAGAACCGTGAAATTTTGCCATTACGGCCAAAAATGTTCGCCCAAAAGAATATTTTCAGGCAATTTATTGCTCGTAATTTTCGTACCAAAGTGATCGACCGTATTCGTTTCGTACCAAATCATATCGAAAGCAAAGGAATGCATACAGGCTGTACGAGAAAGTTAGGTACATAAATTTGGTAGAACTCGGCAAGAAAATAATTTATCCCAATAGGAGGAGGGGGCGGAAACGTCTTGGCAATATTGAACGGTTCTGAACGTGAAAGTTTCAACGTAAAATAAAAGAAATATGGCTGTCGAAATAACTTAGTTACTCGGTAACTACGTCACGCAGCATCATCACTTTGATACGAAAATGATGGGGAAAAAATGCTGTTGCATGATAATAGTCTTTTGGACATACATTTCTGGTCTTAATGGCGAACTTTTATAGTTCTGCGCGTGAAAATGTAAACATAACAATATATCGACTTTTTATAACTTTCCTGAATCTGGCTATTCGCTTTATGCTATGCAAGCTAGGGAAGTGTCTTTTGCCGGACACGCCAGTATGGTCGGTTTTTTTATGCGTTGACTGGTTCTCCCGTTAACGTAGAATTTCCACAACTATGTAGAAGAAGGAAGACAAACTAAATACTTTTATATTCTCATCTTCACTTCTAAACAAAACGTTTCCGTCCCCTCCTCATATTGAGAGCAAATCTTTTTTGCCAAGCTCTACCAAACCTTAAAATGCGTACATATTTTTTATGAGATACCCTGCATATATATATATATATATAAGGCGAGCACTGCCGAGTGTGGAAACGTATTGTAAATGATTAATAAATGATCACAATAATATGTATATATATATATATATATATATATATATATATATATATATATATATATATATATATATATATATATATATATATATATATATGAAATCGTTCTCTTTGAACGGCAAACTAATTTAAATTCAATTGTTTTAATTGCGATGTCGATACGTTTCGATATAGTTTACTTAAATGATTTCAACAATAAATGCAAATTCGAACGCATTTTAACGACCTTCTGGTCGTGTATCAGGCTAATTGAGTTGTCTTTCAAATAGATTTCTAGATGGCATAACCGAAGATTGCGCCTAAGTCAACGTGTTTACCTTTAACTTTGTTCTGCATTAATATGTAAGCGATCCTAAAATTGAGACTGCCTTGGACGTAAACAAATCTATGTATTTTTTATTATGAGATCATCCTCTTTAGACGGCAAATGTATTTAAATTCAATTATTCATAAATACGCTTACAATTGCCGCTTAGCACGGGCTTACAATCAAATTTATATATATAGATATATATAGTTTTAAACTCATGCACCACAAGGTCAAAGAAGTGTGCTTATAGAATTTCCGCGCTGTTCACCAAGTGGTGTAAGAACAACCACTCGAGGCAGCGCTGTGGGCGATAATGAGCAGAGAGCAGTATCATCATCATTAGCAGCAGCTGCTGGAGCTGGAGCACCCGGCTTGAAGAGATGACGCATCCGTCCGCCGTTCGCCGCCGTTGTTCGTCTTCCGACAAAGAGATCCTGTCGTCGTCGCCTCAGGACCTTTAGGTCGAGAATCGAGGTTGGTCGGGGCATCGCCAGGCGCCGAAGAATGGGTTAGGCCGACTTAGAAGGACAGCACAGAGGAGAAAAAAAGAGAACCAGAAAGCGAAAGAGAGACGTACGGAGACAGAGAAAGAACATATACATGACAGACAAAGACAGAAAAAAAGAGAACGAGAGAGAGAGAGGAACAGCAGAGGGAGAGAACAAACGTTGGCCAGATAGACGAAGGATGAAGGAATGAAGGCCTGTTTGAAGGCGCCCACGAAACGACGGTACGGTACAACAACAACAATAATGGCGACGGCCAAGACATACGTGAGAAGAAGAGCCTTTCTTCGCAGCAGCAGCATCAGAATCAGCACCAGCAGCATTGGCAGCGCCTGTAAACTCTCCGGTGGGTGAAGTCGAAAATTGACGATAGCTGGTTTAAGCTAGCTAGCGAGCGAGTCGGCGAGGAGCTTAATAATAATAATGTGGCTACGAGGTCAGACGGTGCCCTGCGCCTCTCTCTCCCTCCCTGCTGCTGCTGCTTCTCTCTCTCCCCCCCCCACCTACCTCAGCTCCGCGCTACCCCAGCTGAGCAGTCAGCGGCGCAGCCAGACATTGTCGGCTTTTAACCATTTCAAATGAATCATTCATGAGGAGACGTTCGGTTCAGGCGTCAGCAAGCCGTCAGAAAAAGCTGGTTCACAACTTCTATCCCGTATCACTGCAACGTTTCCCTCCACGTCTCCACCCCCCCGTCCCGCACATCTCCCCCCTCCGCGCTGCTACCGCCTTAACCCCACCGGGCTCAACCCAGCCTCCCCAGGCTCAGCAGCATGACGGTTTCAGGGCGTCAGCCATTACGCTGCTGCGCACACCTACCTTTTCTCATAGCCCGTTCGTTCCTTTGAGCGAGCCGCGGCGGTCGCCGACAACGAAGGTTCTTGCCTCTTCATCCTCTCCGTATGGTTTATTATACCATCGACGCGGCGCTGAGTCGTTCGCCGCCGCCGCCGCCGGGGCAAGCCGGAAGCCCGCAAGACATCAGACATCAATGAATGAAGTCATGTGACGAGTGTTCACCTCATCTCTCCGCACCGCGCCGCCCGCGACGCCCGCCACGCTCAACGACAAAGGGTCGGAAAGAGGCACAAATACGTGTGTGTGTGTGTGCGTATTTGTGCCTATGGGGAAGGGCGGTGTTCCTGTGTAAGGCTCGAGCCTAAGTGCACGGTTCGCACGTAGCTAGACTCGATTTGCGAAACTTCAACGTTTTAGATTAGTACTATTACTGTTATTATTACTGTTTGACACCAGTGTTTCAATTTGGCGATTGTGAGGTTTGAACGTATTTATTGGCTTCAGCGACAGTGGCTGGCTTGTCTCCGGGTTATCTCGTGAGTCCAACTGTAGAAGCGGCATTACCTTTAAGCAGTAAAGCAGAAACAATAGTTGACTCAATTTTTTTCTTTTGTGCTGGATCTGCTTGCCAGATTCTTATAGAGGCGCTCCTTAAGGACCGTGAGTTCTGCTCCTGGTAGAGCATTTGGCAGAATTGATCTTCGAAGTGTACCTAACCACCAAGTCGAGCAGCCCGAATGAGCAGCCCTAAAGCTAAAGTGGCCAGATGATGCATTCTCAAGACAGTATTGCAATTACTCTGCTCTATCGCTATGAAACTGCTATATCGTGTTGTTGGTGGTGATAAAAATCAGGTTAGAACTACCGCACAAAGTCTTCCTCCCGACGAGCGACAAAAAAGACGACTAAATTTTAGAGAGTTCCACACCACCGTGGTTTGAACAACGACGGTAATCTATCTAAAATTATATATATATATATATATATGATAACCTAAAATGATAACCTAGCTCTATTAACCGATGGTTGTTCTACATATTGTGCGTAGAAGAAAAGTACACGTTCACATGTATGTATATTCATCAGGGTTCCGGAAATCAAGTCAACGGAACTGCTCTATCCAATTGTTCGAGGCGGTAAAAATGTCGACTGGTCTTCCATTCCGTGGGTAGTTGGGATCTTTTCATCACCTCATCCTTAAAGAGTATAGTGAAACAGGGCGCAAAGAAAATTTCTTTCTGAGATGTTTATTTATCGGGACCAAATCGGGACATGGGGGTTTTATCTAATATTGTTGCTAGGATGTATGCTTAAATCATGCTACGTTTGCAAGAAGCGTGCTACTGATTGTACCATGGTGCGTTTCGGTTTGTTAGCTTTCGCGCTACCAGTAAATATACTTAAAATGCTGATAGCATAAGATTCGACGTTGATTATAGCTGGCACTGGGATTATAATTCTAGAAGTAAACTTCAGACTGGCGAGGTTAGGACTGCGACTTAGTCGGGTTCGTCTGCGACGTGCAGATTACGGCTGAATTGATACTTTCGCCAAGCCCCGCCCCTGTCGTGTCGTTAACGCGTTGTGTATTCAATGACAGCCTTTGCCGGAAAAGTTCACCAGCACGTGGGTCCTCCGTGGCTAATCTGAGACGCTTGCATTCCTTAGCAATAACTCCTTTAGTAATTTTACTTAAGACAAGAACTCGAAAGTCCATAGAGTCTCCGATAGATGCATCCTTCGGATACTTATTTCTCTCCGCCTGCGAAACAGCATAACCAGACTGGGTAGCGCCGTGACTGACTATTGAAAGTGCTAAAAAGTTAGTCACGCGTCACAGGGGACGCCAAACCTCGTTTTCTTTCCTTTTTTTTTTACTACACTCAACTAATAAATGCTGATTCCAATGCTTGAAATTTGGATGTATGTCACTGATAAATGGCGCTACAAAAAAATTATATATATATTGAGTTAGAAGGACCCGAAAGATGTAAGCGGGAGGAGTTGTAGCGGATCCAGTCTATGTGACATCTAGGCTTGGCCATTTTGAGAGGTACGTCGTGATCACGAAACGTTGAACGCCTACAACAGCACAGTCAAGAGTTCGTCGTTCACAGGGCTGCTATCCAGCTAAATAATTTCCGGTCAGGCTATTCATTCCGAAACCAGATTCCGATAAGGGGTCATCGCTTTCCTTAAACATATATATATATATATATATATACATATATGCTTGGTGTCATATACCTGGACAGTCGCAGAAGGTTTCGGTGTAGAGTTCACTCTTTACGACAGATCAATTAACCTCGCACATACGGAATTTCTCTCTCACTGATTTCCGTCGTTCATATCTAAGCTCTGACAGGAAGCGTTGCACTCGCCGAGAACACGCCGATAGAAACAAAGTTTTTAGAAGCAAGTGACTATGTTCTTCAGAGACGGAATCAAGAGCGCCTTGCTTGTGTACTGTCCTCTGGAATCAACCTCGTTGGTAGCTGCATATCTAGTCAAAAGAACCGGAATCCCTAGCTGGCGAAGTCTGCTTACACATATTTGTAGTGTCTTTGCTTTGCCCCAAGGCTCTCTGTCTTTTTCCTCCTGTCTCTCTGCGACACTGCGATTGTCGACCTCACAGTCTCACACATATAGCTACTGAAACGGCAGAACAGTCGTTCAAAGTCCAGAATCGACGTTGCTGAAACCAACTGGAAATTGAATCGTCAAACGGCTTCCTCTTCTGTCCCTCTGCCTCACTTTTGTTCTAGTGGAACAAACTCGTCGCTGTATTGAGGTAGTGATGCCAAACAGATGATGATACACCAGGTTAGACAATGATGTACGAAATGATTACCTAGTGTGCGGGTAAGTTACATCTTACCGCACAGGCGATTCCGACTTCTGGAAAGCGCATTCGCGCGCGTTCCTTATCGGCGTTCGAATCCCGGCAGGGCTACCGTCACGTCACCAAACTGGCGCCATCCCACCACTATTACCTTCACTACCAGTCGAATCTTTTTCATTTGCCCACTTTTTGTACGTGTCTAGTTTTGTGCTGCCCTGAATGGCTGGCCAACTGCTCGTTTCCGTTTCTGACGTCTAGGGATTCATCGGTGATGTGAACCCACCTTTTGTGGCGAATGGGTCGAGCTCGAGAAAGCAGAGTTTATAGCGTAGTTTGCTACTCATGCTATACACCATTTGTATGGACATTGACCTAAAATAGGTCGTACATAGTGTCCGGTTGTTTAAATTGATACATCAGCCACCTACGACAATCGGGAGTGAACAGGTAATAACAACCTTGCCATGCATCCTACACCAGCCGACAAGTTAGCAGTTTTTGGAGGCAAAACTCGGCGTATGACGGACCCACCAGCATGGGATGACTTGGCCTTCAACCAGTAGAATGAGTGCACCTGAGTACAGTTCACAGGCGAGGCAAATATATGCGATTAGTGTGTGTGAGAAGTTATTTTATTGCCGAGTTTGCTTGTTACCGCTGCAAGCAGACGAAGCAGACGAAGCAGATCCCTATGCGAGCAGCGTCGTCAAAAGACCATCACAAGATCGCATGCTAACTAAATAGTTGGAGTTGCAAACTATACGTGTATGTACATATACTATGCATGGGACAGATCTCCAGGGAATGCCCTCTGTAGGTACCTCCTGGAACTCTGGCTCCGTTCTGACCGGACCACCTACAACTTGCAGGCTCAATGCGTAAAAGAGAAGAATCCACATCTTTCCCGACGAAAAATAAAGAGTCCGCGGTCCGGCTATGGTGAGCAACAGCGTGAGAAATAAAAAAGCATTTCTAGAAACAACGCAGAGAGAGAAAGGGAGAGAGAGAGGGGGCAAGGGACAAAAGGAAAAACAAATAAGATAAATAACGTACAGACGAAATGAAGACAGGAAAATTGAAGCAAAACGAGAAAAAGAGACGGCGCGTATAGGCGAACGCCGATTGACGGATACTCGATCGTGGCGTTGCTATGCTAAAACGAGCCGCTGCCCTGGTTTGGCGAGCGCATCCTCGACCAACGTGGCTTACATGGTGATAATTGAGGTAATGGGGGCAATATATTGGTGTTCCCCTCGGCAGGACATCTGCGGGAGGCAGCGCCGGAGGTCTCGGCCTACTTTTTTACTTTCCGTGTCGGCAGACTATCGCATGGTCCGACACTCGCTTGACGCGGCAACTTTTTTGAGAGGAGAGTGCAAGCATGTGAAGGCGGGAAAAAGTATGTTAAGTTGCTCATGCTGATGCTGTTGCTGCTGCTGCTGTATTTGATTCGGCTTTTGTGGTCGCCGCGCTGCGATGTGTGCGATGTGAGAACTGCTAAATTAGCTACTAAACTAGCTGCTAACCGGCTTTGGCTGCCGCCGTATTTGCCACCGGCTGCTCTTACGAAGGCTATAGTTAGAACGAAAGTAGGCTGTTTCTTGCCTGCAACAGCGTGTAACAACAAGGGCTGACACCCCGAGGGTCTAACAATATCAGACGAGTGCGCTGTTTGCAAGCGTGTCAGCGTGATGCACGTGACGCACGCATAAGATAAGTTGCACTGCAAGTCCGCTCTGTCTTACGTACATAGCCCACACTGGCCCACACGATAAAAGGGGAAGCATATAGTAAACGACTGAGAAAGAGAGAGAGAGAGAGAGGTAGGGGGAGGGGAGAGAGAGAGGTTTGGCAGATGCGTCCGTACCGCGCTGCAGGAGAGAAAGAAAGGCCAGACATTCCCTGTATCGCTGGATATATTGTACGTGGCAAGGTGGAGTCGACGCAGGCGACACGCTCGATGGGTGATAGTGAGTTGGGCGGCCGATACGTGTACTTAGTGGGCGTCAGTCGTCTGCAACCCGTACGTACATTGGCGTGCTGCTCCTGCTGCCTCTGCTACTGCTGCAATGTGTAAGTATCACCGAGCTCCACCGGTGCCTACATATCTTCTGGTATCTCCAGTGTACCCCACACGTCGTCTGTGACTGTCGCAGATAGCCCATAATGGCGACGGTGGTGGTGGTGGTGGTGGTAGCAGCGACGGTGGCAGAGGCGTGGATTATGGCCACCATTACGTCGCCAGGCCATTACGTATACGGCTGTATGCGGCATCGCCTCCCTACAATACTTGCAGGAGTTCGTCACACAACTGTCATACAGAGGATTTGCGAGGCAACGTATGACAACGTATCTGGACTGAGTAGCTGATACTAGCTGATATGCATCATCAGTCGCACAGCCACGTATGTAACACCGTTGCGTATGTTTACATGCGTATATTAGCAGGAAAAATAACATTAGCAAACAAATGTTTTTTTATGTGCACATATACATTTGCTTATGCGCATGTTTACAACGACAAAAACAGATAGAGAGGTTATGACGTCGCCTGTCGTCTCAGCCCTTACATAGTGTAGACTAGAAGGATCTAATTCCTAGATAATCGCCACTTCCGATGCAACTTAGCCATTATGTAAGGCACTCTGTTGGTCGCGTTGAGTAGCTAAATGAGTTACTAATTAATGTGTAAATGTATGTATAGACTGTTTCGGGGAAAATCATACAAGAGATACCGTATGTTGGCATCTGTGCTGCGTATATGTATATATATATATATATATATATATATATATATATTCTTTTATAATTTGCACCTTCAGCACATTTCTTCCGATACGCGTCCCTCATTTGAAACTTCTCGTAACCGAGTTAAACAATTCCCTTCTCACGCGACCTTTTCTACTAGGAAACGTGAACGAGACCTCGGTTTCCGGAAAAGCACAGTCCTGTGTAGATTAGTCATTAATGCGTTGGCATATACAAAACCTCAACATTATGCGTTGCCATGTACATGTTGGCGGTGACTGCCTGCTAATTAGATTACAGGCGATGGAAGCTAAGTGACAAGTGGCCGACCAGTACACGGGACGAAGGTACGCTTGCCCGATTGAAGTCAGGCCACCGCGTTGGGACTCTGGTCCTGAGCGGAGCGTTCGACCAGGAGGACACAGTGTAAGTAGCGTTAGCTCGTACCGCCGCACGAGCACAGGAGAACCGAAAGGAATTAGGCCAACCCGGATATTCCACAGGGACACTCACTTCACCGGGACAGCCAACAACAACAACAGCGGCGGCAATGAGGCTAATACAATCATTAACCTTAATGCGTAATTGTCTGTCTGCCTGCCTGCCTGGCGATTTGGTATAACCACCTGCTGGTACAAGCTACCCGAAAGTCCGTCCGTTCAACAAGAAAACCTTCATCATCTAATAAGGTTCTTTTACTGGTCTACCAGTTAGTGCAGTGTTCACCGTGTTTTTTTTTTTTCACGTAGCTGTATTGTATCTCTTCCACTCAATACGAGACCGATGAAAATAATCGCTCTACCACACTATCCGGCACTGACTGGCAGAGCCTGCAAAGTGGCGGATAAGCTATCTGTTTTGCCGGTTTACCTCTGATAGATGTGTTGCGATCTAATATAAGATAACTAATGAACTTATTGTAATATTCATGAATTAACGAATGTTTGGCTGCGTGAAAAATAGCCCGATAAGCAGACAGACAATGCTGCATTTTTGTTAGCTCTATTAGACTGGCTATATATTTAACGCCAATTTAAAAACACGCTGGTACTCGCAATGGCCTTTACCAAATGCATGTTGTTGCACTCTAAGGAGGTGTGAACGAATTCTGTTCTCAAAAGACCCTATGTAGAGAACTCATTTTGTATTCGGCACGCATCTAGGTGCCATACGTAAGTTTGACATCATACATACATGGTACAAAAAAGCAGTCCGTGACACATTCGAGTAACTACATTGTTCCCCTAACCGAAGAGCAACGAGTAATATTTTCCAGCCGAAATTAACCCATACGACTAAATTTGGAGGCACAATAACGACTGTGTGCATACCATAAAAAAATATTTGTTTTTGGGAAATCTCCTGCAACATAGTTGTCCTACGTACCTCCGTGATCAAAAAGGCGGAGATTCCAGGAGGAGGTCTTGCCATTGCACTTCGGTAGGGCTGAAACCAGCCACTCTCCCAAACTGAAAAAGATGGGGCATGTAATGTTTGGTGGTAAACCTGCTCCAAATGTTGTTCCAAATGGCGATGACTTCTTGATTACACCACGGCACATTTGGGCACAGATATTTAAATCTTATTTGTTTAACACCACTTTCAACATTTTGAATTGCTAGTTGAATAATACTTGAAAAAAGTGTCATTGAGTGCAAGTGAACAGACGGGTACTCTGCAGACTTACCTGGCATGGCTACCACCAATATATATGCCTAAAAGGGTATTGCTTTAAAATTGAAGATTGTGTATGTAAATATTGTGGCACATGTAATATTGACCGATACCATACTGCAATGCAAAATGAAGCATGACAGAGGAAAGATTTATTATCCGTTGATTTAGTGCTAGCTTATAAAAATTGCGAGGCGAGTATTTTAGATAGTCGCAGAATAATGACAGCTTCCGGAATCACCCTTAAAAGATCAATGGCCAATGCACGCAGCCTATGCCCGACACCTAAGATTGAAATCATCATAAGAGCGTCACGTTATCCGCGCTCACGCGCTTTTTGCTTTGTAAAAGTTGACCCGGTACGGTATTCTGCAACCATTGGCGAGTTGAAAATCAAAGTATAAACAACGAAATACAATTTTGCGATTGGTTATGTCTAGGCTTTAATCGTGGGATCATAGATAATAAGTTGTGTTCCTGTGGAACGTCTTTAATGCTGATTAATGGTAATCAATTCGTTACACACTAAACTGTTTTATAAATAACCTCAGAAATAACAAAAAAACTTGCCGATCACAATACGATTTTTGATCAAATGTATAATAATTTTTTTGCGTTTCTTAGCTTCGCTGACATGATTTCAATTAGATCCTCAGTCAATTATAAGCTCCTTTAACCGCTGAACATGGTTTCTAAAACTCATCATACTAGTATGGGTGCTATTTTTCTTTCATTTCGGCGTAAATACCTCGATAAGCAATGATGATAATCGATAAACCTATTATGCATTCCTTAATGTCAACACATCGTGCAAAGAATGCTGTTACATTTACGCGTTTACGAGACTTGTACAGGTCCACTCATCTCAAACCCTCCACCCGACTCTAAGGAGATGTGAAGACGGGATCGAAATTGAGCAATTGAAAACTCGATGATCATTAGCACTTGAGAGAGCCACGCCTGCTGCCTTGGTGACGCGCTTCCTTTCATATGTAATAAGCATGTCTAGAATATCGTTGCTCTTTGATGGTTGCCTAATAAGCTGACCTAAAAAACATTTTTTAAAGAGGGTTGGGTTTTTAAAATAAGCTGACCAAGCCATAAATTAATCCAAAAGGTAGGCTAAAGCCATCTACGAGATTGCTCCAAGAGAGGGTTTTTTGTAATCAAGCTACGTATCGGCTTAGCGTATCAAAACCTATATATTATATATATATAGATATATATATATATATATATAGATATAAATATTTATATGTGTATATATATATATTATATATATATAGCAATTAATTTTTTATTCGGCAGGGCGCATAAGTTAACAGATCAGATTTATTTATTTAACGTTATGTTAATTTAAGTTCGCATTAAATTACTTTCACATCTACCATGGTAATGCTAAACTTTTACTTCGACTAGTTGTTACAAAAGGCGGGGCTTTGAAATTCGACAAAACAAGCTTGTTCTCCGTCCTTATAGAGTCCGGCCGAGCGTTCTGCTACTAGGTTTGGCTGTTAAATCCTATCGCTCATATGTCGACTGCAGGGTGGTCTTAAGGGAGTAGCTTCCGACTCGGCCCATTTTCCAGACGTATTTAGACTCTTTGGCCGCTGAAGCCACTCAATCTACGTTTGTTTTGCTTGGCTCGATAGCTGCAATACACGGGTTAAAACTAAGTTGAGTTAAAAACAAACACGGAACGCAGTGGCTCTAGTCACTTAGATAAACAGTATTTTATAGGGCAATGACTTCTATTCCGTATTTACTAAACGGAATGCTAAGTATAGCTCACGCCATTGTTACTCAGCATGGAACATGGTTGTTGCCTTAACATCTCCTATGTATAGCACGCGTTAAGGTGGAGTCATCGGACCCACGCTTACGTAGGAGAAGATTAGCAACGACCCAGCTAATAGCCTATGTGAGTGACTTTGCTGAACCAGGTTCATTAAGAGCTACTCCCTGTACTGAAACCAATAGGCATAATTCGTTCTCTGCAACACCGGGCGTTTGGTGGCTGGAGTGATAACTTACTTTTGGCTGCTAACTCTATCTGCCAGTAAATGAACTATGTAATCCCAGAGCCTTATGAAGATCTGCCTTATACCAAGAACAGAATATTTATCCGTCAATGAGCTCACCTTCTATTTATGGGGTTTTTCTATGTCGCCTTCTATATCAGGTAGGAAAATAGAGTGGTACATTTTGTCAGGATTGTACATTAACAGCGACCGTTTTTGCCTAAAGTACAATTACGATAGTATGTAATATGCTATAAACGGTTATGATAATTAGTGCAGTATCGGCGGATCGACAGCCTATTTAGACAATCACACCTTGTCAGCGGATAACCTATAACTAGAAGATACTGTAAACTCTGAGTTGGTGTTCCATTTATCAACTTTGCTTCGCAACTAGCAGAATTGTCGCGTTGCGCTGTTTTTACCTTCCTTTTTGGCCGTTTAAAATTATGTGAGGATTTTGTGATTTACATTTGTCGTTGCATTAGTATGCATGTGTTTATGTGCGTTACTATGCTTGTGCGTCGGGCAAACCCAAATATTAAACTGACGCACAATTCTATTTAGTATACGTTAAACACAAAAGTGTACGTAATTTGCTTACAATGACAAAACCAGAAAAAGGCATAGGCACTTCGGTGCAGTAACATAGGTAGAGCCTGACTTCAGCTATGAAGAAGTGATCTTTGAGTTCATAAATTTGCATAGGCATGCTGAGTTATTACTGATACGCCCACGAGGACACCATCGACTCTGCCACGGGGTACAGTAAAGCGACCCGCTGAGCCCTGCCTTAAGTCGTTTATAGGAAAAAGAACTAGTCACCTTCCTGCTCAATGTCTGGCATATTGACAATTGCCCGAAGATGACCCCAATACATACCTGGCACACACACGTCGCGTCATCGATTTCAACGATGAGCGGCGTATCTCTCGACCTGTACGGTTGTCAAGTATTCATTCAGGACCAATTGTCAATCGAATGTTCTTTGGAACCTCCTTTTGGGTTGTTCCGACATTAGAATAGAAAAGTTCCGCGAAAAAGAGCCACTGAAAGACACGCTGCTGGTTTCCTGCAAATTCGCTTACAAAATGGCCAATTTGTAAGCGTATCTTGCTGGTAGGCGCGCATTGTTCTTTCCTCTCAATAGTTCGTCTTTGTCTGCCTAGTCTAGAACCGCTTTAAGTGCCGAGACAAACTGACTCTAAGTGCTGATCTGACTCAATTTCAAGGGACTAACCAGTTCTCGACCTAGAGTCGATTCCGAACCTTCACCTGCCCTCCAAAAGCTAAGCGTTTTTCTAGCGCGAGAGTCCCTGAGGCAACGGTGAATGACGGGCTTTGCTGTGGTGGCTCTGGAAAACACAACTTTGACAACATCTTTTTGCAAACGATTCTAGACGAGCTATTAGATGAAACCGCATGAGTCTCACGTTGAGTAGATGTGTTGGGCTAAATGCTAGATATGTCCTCCTGTTGTATATGAGCAGGTGTTTTATTGATAATTTTAATTTAATGATTAACGCAATACAGGTACGTATGCGTATCTTACGCATGCGAAGAAACGTACCGCATGCATAAAATGTGACACTTGAAACCACCACAGGGGTGCGTCCAACCGCTTGTGGTCCTTGTCATACCAGTAAAGGCGGTACTGTAAATGTTCGCTTTCAAGTTGGCAAGTTTCAGTGGACTTTTCTCAATCTTACTCTTACTGTAAAGAAAATCACACACTTAGAAAAAGCAAAACGCGAAGAACATGAGCTGTCTTCCAGGTCTACGATATGCAGGAAGAAACAGAGGAAAGTCTATGCGCAGACCTCACAACTCTTTTGTACGACGAAATCGTTTCCAGATGTTTGCAGCGGTGAAAATTTGCAAAATCCTTTTATTCCAGGGCTATTCCCCTTAAGGCTATCGTTACCGCTTATTTACGAGTGTTGGTGCCTAGCAAAAGTCGCCTTGGGGCATTTCATTTATTGTACGATTTGAGGAGTGGAGATCGCTAGCGTTGCGTGCGGGAGGGTGCGTCACGGCTTAGCGGCATTGTTTATGGTCGTTTCTCTCTATAAGCAGCTGTAAAGTTCTTGATGCAGTAACTGCCGACCTATTATCATCGCTTTTACTATAAGCAGAGTTTGGAGAAATAGTCAGAAAATAATATCTGTGCCTTGAGTGAGCCTCCACTCTCGTCACTGTTTCCTTGGGGCAGCGTTTCGACCGCGACATCCAACGCGGCGTGCGTCCAAGGCACGCTGTTGAAGTGGTCCCTACCCACTCTATACAATATAGAGTAATATTCCTAATGCAACGTTCTCGAAAGACAGTTGTGGCTCTATTCTATATATATATATATATATATATATATATATATACATTGTAAACAATCCCAGACTATGGCCGGCCGAGCAACTGCGACAAAGGAATTTCAGAAAAGATTGGCTATTGTTCTCGACCTTTGTGTCGGATGGACCCCTAATGAGATTATAGGAGAGTCTACGAGATTGCGGCCCCGTACGCGTCTGCAGAAGAAGCAGAACCGAAGTTCCTACACAGGAGAGGAAAAGATTCACAAACGAATGCACTCTGCGAGGACTCCAAAACTAGGTAAGGCACTGCAAAAGTGCATTTCGGATGATCCATCATTGCGAAACATGAGTCGAATCGTTCACGAGGACCTTAGGTATCAATATTATATTATAAAAGTTTTAGACAAAGTCTTTAAGGCCGATAAAGGCCGAACAGATTTGCTCCAAGTTGCGTGCTTCTGAGTATTCCCGAGCTCAAAGCAGGCGTGTTGTATTCATTTCTGATTTGAAGATATTCACCGTAGTTTCCGTGCCACAGGCCTTAAGGCCATTGCGAGCGTCGAGACATGTTTTGCACTGAATAAATGTTAAATGAATATGTATGTTTTATTTTAAAAAAAGACACAAAAGTCAACCGGCGAAATCACCGTTGGCTTCCGACCTCGACTAAACTAACGCTGCACCCAAGCCACAAATAAAACAGAGCCTAGCAGAAAAAAACTAGGTGCTGCAAGTATGCAGAAAGCCATCAAATAGTCGGCGGCATGCAAATAACGATCATGTACGACATGACGCTGTAGCATGTAAGCTCACATCGCTAATAGTATCAACAGCAATGCCGCCACCGAGAATACGCGCACGCAATTTGGTTGTCTCAAAGTCGGCCGTCACCAGCTGATGATATCGATTACTATTAAAAAAAATAGTTATTTAAGAAAAATACGCGGTAACAATGACCTAGCTGTACGGTCAAAATCAGCCATGTCGTACGAGTTTTTATAGATCAATTATCGACGAGTACTTTCGGGATCTTATTAACGCCACGATATGGCCACAAAGGGCGGCATACCATATATGCATGGGAAGGGTACAATAATATCGCGTATACAGAATTGGCCAATATAAGAACAAAAAACGAGAATTTGATGAGAGTGAAGATCCAGATATGTTTGAAAGCTGACAATGCGCTGGTCTGAACATATTATGATGGAGCATTGGAGGTCTACGCGTGCTTGTACATCACAAAGATACTTTTAAATTTTCAAAAACATAATGCTGTTATTCTAACCGAAACTTTTCTTATCAATGCTACTGATCAGCGATGCCTGAGCTGTTGCTGCATACTATAGGCCAAATACGCCAGTGCCCGACATTCTTGATGAAGTACGCAATGAACGATCATATATCAACACGAAGCCCATTACTATCTTCGTTGAGTTAATTGTTGTATTTACCAAAGAGAAACAGGGCTTAGAGCATCACAAGCTGTTGAATATATGGGATTCTGATTGATAAATGACTCGTATACACACGCTTTGTAATGCACAAGGTCAAACAGTTAATCTTGTATTTGCGTCAACAGGATTAGCTTTTACTACAACAATAGTAATGAACCACGCGCAGAGAGACTTCACAAACAAGTCTAGGAAGAGTCGAAATTGTCCTGCGCGTGTAATGTCCCGGTAACAAGAGTACTGCAGAGACATAATTTGTTGACGCATCTAGCAGGGCTAGAAGCCAGGCAAGAATAAGAAGACGAAACCGTTATAAATATGTGGGAAGAATTACGATCAGTTATTGTAACATAATATTATAACGCAGTTTTTTCCAGGTACATTTAGCAAACCAGAACAAACATTAAATAATAAATACATTAGCTAAATCACAGACCCTTTTTATCTGAAACTAGATCTTGTTGCCGCCAAAGAAATCATGAGCCATTCCAGAAGTCAGTGTGAATTATTTTACTTCACCTCACGCATTAAGGTTTTACTTAGCACATGACAGCGAGTGAACGATCGACGCCAGTAGCATGATTTCACCGAGGAGAAACACAGCTGGTACAATAAAGCATTTAGCAACGACGAGGTGATTGCCACAGTCAAGCTTATGTGGCACTGGAACGCTACGGATCCACAGAGCCTCACCATAACCCCTTGTAAAGACAATCCAGAGTTCGCTTGTGACACAAGTGTTCAACGCGGTTCTCACCACGGCCTTAATGCCTGGACTCCTGGAGAACCTCGACGTTTCGTCCGGTATTCAAAGGGCAGGAAAGCTGATGTCCTGCTGCAAACTATAGATGAATTACTCTGCCAGGTCCTCTGTTGTCAAGTTGCTTACTTCAAAAGTTGCCTCACGTCTTGATATCATCTACTGTCTGCTGCAAATGACACAACATAGAATCGAGTTTTTCACAAGAAAAACAAACCGCGAACAAGCAATAGAAATGCAGGAATTTTTCGAATGATACATTTTTAGCTGTCGACAAATATATGCTGGGCCATGTTGTTTTTCCAATCCTTCAAGCAAACGTTTAGAATCCTCGAGGGCGATTCTGCGTTTTGAGGACGGACTACTACAAAGGTTGCAGAGAAGAAATGAACCAGTTTATGAGTTGGCTGACGACCTGCGCATCACATCAACAGGTGTAAACGACTTGCAACGATGTATGGTGAAAACTATGCCATTGTGGTGAGAAGAAAATAAATGGATAGGTGAACATGATTAAATTTGGCAAGAAAAAGACGCCTATCAGTAAGTTTACCACTCACTACGAGAGACGGCGTAGATTTTGTTAGCACGATTAAATACCTCGATAGGCGTGCTATAGGTAACGCGGGGCCTATCAAAGACTTAGAACTACGCAAAACAGTTGCCCAAAGCCTGCTGGGTGGTCTGCGAAACCTCCCTTCCATGTGTCTAGTGAAGGAGACGTGATGTCACCGCCGTTTTTAAATATGGACACAGAAAACTTATTTGCATGTTCTGCAAGCTGTAAGGAAACCGTAGATAAATTATGCATCCATTGATTGGTATTACTTGTCTTAGCAAACCGGCTTACCCGCTCATGCCAGCTATCAAGTGCAAGGTGGCTGGAGGAGCATATGAGCATGTTCAAAGATAAAGACTCGTGGCCATCTAGCAGTCTCAATCAAATCAGATTTTGATCCGAATACCATGTGTGGAGCGTTATTAGACGGGAGTCTAGCAAAACCTGACATAACATGTTTTCCCCCAAAAGTCATTTTTCCCGAAAACTTAAGCATTTGTAATGCAGTTCCGCAAATCTGAATGACAACACAGTGACTCGCTCACCGCCTCCATTCAGCAAGCATTTGTAAATTCTGATGGGCAGGATTTACAAAATATCCGCAAGCGGTTTAGGTCTCTGAAGCGTTGATTTCAGCAAACGGGGGTGACATTGGGTAACTACGTACGTTAGGAATGTCCCTATGGGCATGTGCAAAAACAGGTCAGCATATAAACAATGTAACATCAGTTACTTCCGATTTAGCTGCCTGTATATATATGCGCAAGCAAGCAAACTCTGTTCGAAGGAACACCAGACAGCGATAGCAGCGCCCGACCTGCTTGGCGGTGGGCTTTTGGTCGGCCTTTCCCTTCGTCGGCAGATTTTGATATGAGTCTGTCTTCCCCCTATCAAGTCCCTTGCCAGAAAAGCGAGAGATCAAGACCGCGAGAGGTCATAGAAAGAGTGCAAGAGAAAGAGAGCGAGTGGGAAAATGAAAGTTGGAGATGGGAGTCGCCGAAGAAGAATGTGATGAAAGACGTACAACAAAGAAAATAAAGCAGTCCAAGGAAAGACGGAGCAGAACTGGGAGCGGCCCGAGACAATAAACAAGGTTGCTCGGAACTGGTCTGTGAGCATGCAGATCCGACGAAAGGTGCCTGACGTGGCTCCCTCGCAGGTGGAGTATGTCTGCGTACAGAAGACAGCAAGTACGGCTGACGATGTTTGCTCTGTGAGACCAGCCAAAGATAACCCCGTCTCTTCGCTTGTTTGTCGTATCCATGTGCACACTTCAGCGGGCAATCGGGTTGATGCAACGGCCTATGCTATCGGATGGAGACAAACTATATATATATATATATATATATGATCCAGTAAGTCGTATCAATTTAATTTTTCTCAATTGCATCCTGGTTAATGTCACAAACAATTAAGCTCGAATCGGGGGCGTAAATGAATGCAAAATCATCCAATCTCAAAATCGACACTAGTCCAGTTAGTTACATATTGAATATTTTACAATTGTATCACTTTTGTACCATTTTCATTTGACAGTTTAGACGCTGATTCAGAATTGAACTTTTAACCAGCCTCAACGTGGTGTCCTGTGTATTCTCTTGGCGATTTAGATAAAAATAACTTCTTAGATCTTCGCTGAAAGTGCTATTTGCGTCTCTAAGTCGCTGTCTGCATAGTCGAATCAAGGTTATCAAGCAAATTTCATAGTGTGAAAATACCGCTGAATATGTTCGATTGACCTTAGCAAGCAAACAACCCAGCGTTTAATACGTTTTAGGTTAAAGTTAAACTTTACTTCCAACTTCTATGCAAGTCGTTAATAATTTTGGCAAGAACGGCAAGGAAAAATCCCTTGCAAGCAAAAATAATCTTAGAAAAACTGTGGCTAACCTTTGTCTAATCTCCTTGTAAGTATGTAATGTCTAGTAGTTCTGAACAATAACCTAGCAGACAGAGCTGAAATTCTTAAATTAACTCTTGGAATATTTAACGCACCATCCATTTTAAATAGCAGTAGTACTGCTTATGTCAGTAGTTTTCCGACCGTTATTAGTATAAAAATTTCAATGCCCGGCAAAAGATTGCCGACAGCTTCATAGCCCTAATCATGTGCTTTTTAATTTACGTAGGAATGTCTTGCAAACAAAGAGTGTTATGTAAGTTAACGCACATAACAGTTTATATATATATATATATATATGCAGAAAGCAGCCCCGTGGACGTACAATCATGGCTAAAAGTCAGCCCGAGAACTTTACTATATATATATACATGTATACTACACAGATACGTTAACAACAAATGCTAGAAACAATTAAGTTCGTGCAGGCAAGCGCATAATTTTCGATGTAATGCTAAAGTAATACCGAGCCTGGGGGGGTGGGGAGGAATCCGGGTTTAGTGGGTTTGCGAGTCTCACACTAGTCACGCAGGCTGCTAGTGGCGCATGTGCATCATGCATTACCGAAACCTCCCAGAACAAAACAAAAACACAGGCAAGCGCATAATAAGACGCCGCAAAATTTGGCATAGGTGCAATTGCTGCGCGTATAAATGTCGCCGTATGTCGTGGCTTCAGCCAGGCTGTGCAACTCGTGATTAATAAAGATGTAGTTAGCAAGACGTATCTTCAGTGCAGACGAGACGGAGAGTTAACCGCGGCTGTGTTGTCGCTCGTTTCTCTAGCGCGTGGGAAATCTCAGGCGGAGACTCGTCGAGAGCCAATACTGACGCAACGTATGCGGCGTAGTCCGGGCGTCGACTGGCACAGGCCGAATGTGTTCCACACGTCCCCTCTACTTTCACAATTTCGATATTCGGCATGATCATTTGTAAGCGGCTCTCGAGTGCTCCCCCACATGAGCACCACACATGTTCAAATACGATATTCAATGCCTGCAATGCTGAAACCGAGGAGACGTGTTACACGCGCCCTGCCCTCACAGAGGTGGCGCTCACCCAGTTCTAATTGACTACGCAAAATTACGACTACTACGACCCACTCACCACACGTCGGGAGCCAATTTATTTTAGTCGATCAATGGGGGAATAGTGATATTGCCTAGGGTCATTACTGTCCTGCGTTGCAACTTATTAAGCCTGCTGAGGAGAGATACAAATATTGAAAGTTCAGATCGAGGCATGAGTCTAATCTAGGAGCGCACGTGATGACGAAGAGACACAGGGCAGCAATTTTGAGGCGCATAATTGGTTCGTAGTCCCTTTGTGCGCCTGCATAAGCGTGGTTTAGATTTGTTGCGTGTCAAACAAGTGTTTTGTGATGCGGCAGGCGATATTGTTCTGGCTAAGGCTAGTGAAGCGCTGGGCCGGTCGCCCATGCCAAGTGTGGGGGGGAGGCAAAAAGATCCTAAAGATGAAACTGCGATCTGCAAGATGCTTAGCGCAGAAACGTAACTACACGGACGCAACAAGAAAGTCTCAATGCGTTAGATCCTGGCGTGTGGGCAGCGACTCTCGTACGCTTTCCACCATTTTTCTTTGTCCTGTTTTTTGTTTGTCTTCTTAATTCGTTAAGTGGGCTTCGCATCGCGTCCAAGTTGTTGACGGGCGTAAGCATAAGCACGACTATCCCATGCGGAGCATCTCCTCAAGATCGTGTGTTCCAGAATGCCCACCTCGTTACTGTACTGTATATCATAATGTGTGAAGGTCTAGGTCACAGATGGCATATAAAAGCGCTCCTGGTTCGCTTCCTGTATACTGTTCCACTTCATCTGCCACCGCTGATCGAGCGTCACCTCGCCTCCCTCTACAAACTCCTTGGCAGGGTCACCCAAGAGATGCCGACGTTTGGCTTTCCTTAGGTTTTAGGACACTATCTACGCCAGAACGAGCAAAGCCGGCGAACAATGATGGTGCAATACCCGCTGCGATATCCGCTGAACCTTCCCCGGGAGCTTTATCGTGGCGTCCATTTTCATTGTAGGCGGAATTCCAACCGGCAAGCCAAAGAGGATGATCGACTCGGATACGAACATGTAAAGTCTCGGTGCGTGTGCGGGGAACGAGCGGACAGTTTCATTAGCCGCCTTTTGCATCTTCGCAATTGCGATCCTGATATGAGGGGTTTTTCGCAGCCCTCGGTCCAAATGCCTCGTGCCGTATACTTTAGCTCTATGCTTATGTCGGACAGCATACGTTGAGAGGGCCGTATACCTTCTTCCTGATTAGTAGGGTCACCCCACTCTCCTGAGAAAATGCTGCAACATGGCAAGTGATCTCCAGGTAACAAAATTACTGAGTTGAATCTAGACACCTACTTTTAGTCATTTTACGGCAAAATTGAACGTTTAATGATTTATCAAAGTACTGATTGGTTATTCGCATTTACTATTGCCCGAACGAGGTCTTTGATGACATGAAGAGCCAAAAGTTCCAGTTGCTAAATATATCGCTGCTACTGATGTTAAGACTGCTGTTGAAAATAATGTAAACGCTAGTCTTTATAAATACATCAGATATGCAAAGTATATATTATATTTAATAAAAATGCGTAATGTTCAATCACTGCGTGGTAGCTAAAAAGTCAAAAGCGGTGCTAAATATGACGTTTAGGAGTTCATTTAGTCAACGTGTTGTTATGCGTCGGTCCGGAATGTGGAATATTTGAATGAGGCCTATTAATATTTTTGAGGAGGTTTTAAGTTTTGAGAAAAAAACATATACGTACGACTGCGTAAAATCATTATATGGGTTGGCTGGCCCCTTATCACATGTTTATGCTCAGACGGTGTGAAACTAAGCCGCTAAAAACACAAATCTTGCAGGCAAGCCCTAGTGCTTGCAAGAATTCAGCCGTAAGGTTAACGGAATACCTACTGAAAACCTTCATATATGCAGGGCAGCACCTACATATGTGCATCCTCCTGAAGATGAAACTGCGACCTGCAAGATCCTTAGCGCAGAAACGTAACTACACGGGCGCAGCAAAGAAGTCTCGATGCGTTAGATCCTGGCGTATGGGCAGCGACTCTCGTACGCTTTCCGCCATTTTTCTTTGTCCTGTTTTTTCGTTTGTCTACTTGATTCGTTGAGTGGGCTTTGCTTCGCGTTCCAGTTGTTGACGGGCGCAAGCATACGCACGACTATATATATATATATATATATATATATATATATATATATGTTTATTTCTTCAGATATCTAAGGTGCCTTCATTATGTTCCACGTAAAAACAATTCTCATACATCTTCTATTTAGAATGATTATCGGAATAAGTTTGG
Organism: Dermanyssus gallinae; assembly: GCA_003439945.1. NCBI lineage: Eukaryota > Metazoa > Arthropoda > Arachnida > Mesostigmata > Dermanyssidae > Dermanyssus > Dermanyssus gallinae. The sequence continues at coordinate 26,230 of QVRM01002148.1, read as the reverse complement.
ATTGGAAGGCAGCTCCATACAGAACAATTTCATAAAATATTTTCGTCTTTACGGAACTGCAATCCATGACTGTGCACATCACCTTGACTCTGCTGGCTATCTAATTGTCTGTCTTGGGGCTGGCAACTCGTTGTGTTTGCTCTACGGGACAGAGTTTGCAGCTTATGTTCTTCTTTCAGGAAAGCGCTTTTCGTCCAATTAAGCGCGGCAAATGAATAAGGGTCTGGGCATCACACTTTCCACTCTCAAGCTCGACAATCTCTCAGCATTTGAGAAACAATTTCACTACTCATGTATCCGGCTGAAATAAAGTTCCGCTGCATTTTCAAGTGTTTGTTTTTACCTAACAATCCCCTTTTACATGACATGCCGATCGCTGTAGGATGAATATAATGTCATTTATAATTTAAAAGACACGTTTTACCCCACCTACTACACTGAATATTTGCTGTTGGTTGTCCAACATATTACTGTCAAATGCAGGCGACGCGTCTTTCTTCTGTTTTACGTGAACAACTCATTTGTTACGTTTATGCTATACCACGATTTGTAATGCTCCAGTTCTCATCATAGATCTGCTGTCCTACATTTAAAATGCCCTAATATTGTGGTATTGTGGCGCAACTATCCTTACAGGTGACCACTGTTCTTTGTCTGCGACTATTATTTTGCAACACTGTTGTTTCACCTTTTTTTATGTTTTGTATAAACCAATTATAAACAATGAAAAATTAAGACCATACTCGTGGTTCGTCACGTACATCATGCCCTTAAAATTTCAAGCCATTCACACAAATCAAGCCAACATTATCACAAAAAACAACACGAACTGCTAATTTTTTGCAACGTACTTTATATATATATATATATATATATATATATATATATATATATATATATAATGAGACATCGTTTAAATCTGTTTATTCGCTCTTAAACAGCCGTGGGTACGTGGAAGCGTTGCGATATATGAATGCCGCACAGACATCCGTCCGAGGCGTCCGGTAGACAGCACCCATGGGCTTTATAGCGCACCCACAGAGAGAGACAAATAACAAGAAAAAAAGCCGCATTAGAAGACTGGAAAGCCAAGTAGGATGCATTTCCCTCCGGTGCTCCCAGAAGGAGCCTAGCTGCTGCCAAACATGCAGACATGGATAGCAAGGCCGGGAGGAGACCTTACCTTCTATCTTACATAGGTTCTCATGGGGCATGACAACTTTTAATCATACCTCTACCGAATAGGGAAAACCCCATTCGAAGCATGCATTTTCTAAAAATATGCCCTGTAAAACAGTCCACAACACACACTGCCCAGGTGTTAAACATGGGAAGAGGCCAGAACCGTGTCGGTTAGACACATTTGCGAAATATGGTCCAGAGCAAGATTAACACAACCCGAACCTCAGAACCCCGCGAACATTTTGGGTTCGACCCAGGCAGGGGAATTGAAAGCGGAAAAAACACAGTAGGCGCTAAAACTAACTCAAGTGCGCCTGACAGGTGGGGAAACCCGTTAGACGTCCAATTGATTCGATAGAGCACTCGCCACTTCTCCTGATCGCACTGTTCTTTGGAAATCTGGACCATCAAAGAGTGAAGCTTAAAAGGTCGAGCTGGGTTTAATGGGTATGGGTTTTAGCGGCGTAACGTCCATCCGCTGGGCTGAGTCCCACACAGCTCGGTATGGAAAGCGAAATGTCCTACTCGTAGCAGTAGTGCGTAACTGCATTTAACTTTCCTCTACAGAAAAGCCTTTATCAATACAATAAGCGATTGTACTAATTCTGTATGTTTATGCACATTTATTAAGTGCTTGCACTAAATGTGGTAAGCGTGACGCTGGCGGAAAGGGTGGTAACAACCATTGATTGCGCTGCGTTCAGTAGGTCCAGGCAGCGCTTTAATTTTACATTTTGCATTAAGCTGCCCAGAAGCAGAAGTGAGCTCTTACAAGGCGACAAAACAAGGTACGTATGCGAGGTTGGGGTGCAACATTGTTATGCACAGAAACGTGGTGCGTGAGGATGATAATGTTGTGCTGATGTCATTAGTGGTGATAATGCTGATGAGTAAGTAAATACGTCGGTCTGATCAGCCGATTGTTAGCTCTTGTAGATAAAGATAAACGTGTGCGTGTGTGTCTTTACGTTTCTAGACGTTAACAACTCACTTGCCGTCATTAAACCAATCATGAATTATAATTTTCTTCAAACAGTTGTGACGTACGCTGTCCCTGTGGGTTTGAATAAAGGTCGTTTTTGCATTGTATTATTTTAGTCGTTAATAGTTGTGGTCACTTTGAAATTCTGCCAATCGAATATGTCCCAATTATTCCTCCAATACCTGCCTTCCACTGGAAAAACTTCTCTCTTGAATATCGACCTGGTCCTTTCTAACATTTGGTCCTAAGGTTAGGGCTTATAACACGTATATATCTTTTATCGCTACATTGCTCGCATCCCCAAACCGTACATTCTTGTACCCACAATTTAGTTTACTCATTCCCTAACCTACAAGCTATAAGTCTAAGCTACATCATAGGGAGACTCTAAACGAACGCCCTAACAAGTGCTTTCGGTGGTAGGCAATTGTTTTAGTAGCAGTCGTCAGTCGTCGCCGTTGTCGTCGTCGTCGTAACAACGTAGTGTGACAACCGAACGTAGACATGGCCGTGGTTAGATGTCTGGAGTTAATGAATGAATGAGCGAATTACTCGATTAATTAGGCTACTCTGCTCCGCTAATACTGCTGCGGCTGCCGCTGCTGCCGCTGCTACTGCAGTAACTGTAACATTAGTACTAACAGTCATGGCAGCATAATAGATGGTAATAGAACGAGCACTTCCGCTCGTACCTACGGAACCTTTAGCTAGCAATTAAAGTAAGTCGCAGCAGCCGCATCACCACCATCATCACCACCACCATCAGCTGCTGCTGTTGCGGTGGGCAAAGACGCTAACTGTGGCAACTGTGGGGGGGGGGGGGGGGGTGGTGGGGCTACAAGCTTGTCAGGATGAAGATGATGATGATGACGACGACGATGATGATAATGATGATGCTGCTGCTGTGCTGACCACGAGATGACCACGGAAGGAAGGCACGAAGTCTTCCTTTTCTATTAAGGGCTTCTTAGCCATGACATGATTAGCAACTCACGTTGGGCGGGCGGCCGGGCGGACAGGCGATTGTGCGGCCGTAGCGCTCGGGGCTCGTAGTGAAACGTAATAGTTGTTCGGGCGCACTCATCATCCACCATTCACTATGATAGATACGAAAAGCAAAGAGCAAGAGGCAGATGGAAATATAATAATAATAATAATAATAATAATAATAATAATAATAATAATAATAATAATAATAATAATAATAATAAAAATAATGATGATGATGATAATAATAGGAGAGAGAGAGCGAGAGAGAGAGAGGAATAGATGGGGAGGAATTTCTGAAGGAAATGGGGGGTGATAGGCCAGGGGGAGACGAACGAGGAGAGGCATCAGGCATGAGCGGCACCCAAAGCAGGCACGCCTGTGAAGGCATTGCGAGAAATTGAATAAGACGAATGAATATATAAATACTTGTACAAGGTCAGTAGTCATGCGAGATGCAGAAGATCCCCTTCTGCACACAAGGAAAAGAAATAGGAATAGGCAGGAAATCGGAGAACGTTGATTCCTTCCATGTCTACTACTGCTACTACTACTACTGCTGCAGCTGCACCTTCCCCCGTCGCCGCTTTACTATCCTTACTTATGTGTCCGCCGGTCGGATGCAAAGCCGATATTTTGATCTGATTTACGACCGCTGGGCTGCGTTCGTCCGTCCGTCGCCGCGACCGTCAAGTGCTGCCGGGCTGCCGCCGCCTGCGTCGCCGCCGAGGCCTCCGTCGTCCTCCTCTAGCCGAGCAAGTCGTAACATGATTTGACGGTAGTGAATAATGTAACCACGCTGGTAAATATTGGCCCTCCAGCTAGTGGAGGCGCGCGGGGCGCGGGGGGGGGGGGCGCTGGGGCGCTAGTGGAGTGCTGTCGGTCGGGGGCGCATAGCACGAGAGGCTGCCCCGAACGACGCTTTTCTGGCCGAGCGGGGCGAAATCTTTCGCCCGTAACTGTCGTTCACAGTGAACGGGTCTGGAAGCATAGACACACGTACACCACACGCACACACACACACCAGCCCATATACAAAGACACACTCATAATAGGTCCGGGTACGCAACAAATAGTTAGTCAGCATTATGGCCGGCTGGAAAACGTAGTCGTTCTTCTTCTTGTAAATGTCGTTTTTTTTCTCATACATCTAGTGTTTGATTTAGTTTAATCGCTTATCGGTAAAGTCGTGTGCAAAAAATGTGCGTTAAACAGAAATAGACAAAATTAATTTCACCGGCAACGTTTGTATATATATATATATATATATTCATATATATATTTTAATATAAAATTAATATATATTTATATATATATAGTCCTTCAGTTATATATAAAATATGGTTTTATTTCATTTTGAAGTTACAGTGGAATATGAATATCTAACTACTCTTGGGCTTGTGAGGGGTGCCACCAATCGAGCTTATCCTCGAGGCAGCCCCTCATTGTACCCATAATTGCTGCCGCATTGCCGCGCTGAACCGCCAGAGATAGCCGCTGGAGTAGAAAGTCGAAAGCTCTTTTGTCCCCCGTCGTGAGTTCAATTCGTTTGCCAATCTTCTGTAAAAGTGACCATGCCTCAGGGCCAGGTCCCCCTAGTGTCTCCAATACTAGTGGCACAAAAATGAACTCGTCGGTGAGCTGGGCGTATTTGTTGGTCTTTAGACGTTCAGCCTTGCGTGCTGCGGAGCCAGCGGCTGATGCGCTGGCCTCCATGTTCGAGGGGGCGAGCGTGTCGGTGACTGTAGCATCCCAAATAAGCGCCTTTCCCCTTTCAAAAGGGATAATAGTCCTTCAGTATACTTAGTGACGACAGTACGCTGAGGCTGTTTTACTTCACAGTGAAGGTGGTCCAAGGTGGTTAAAATGTGTAGCAGAAGCTAAAAATATCTAAAAACCTTTCTAAATAGCTCTAAGAAAAACTTAAGGTTTTAAGTGATACGCACTGCTAATTCCTGTACTCAATGCTAAAAATTCGATTCCCAATAATTTGCTGCCAAAATAGTGCCAAGAAACGGTTCTAGCCAAAGAAGTACAGTCGACCTGTGACACGTCGTTGAATATCTTAAGCTGAATATTTTCTTACAAATTGTCACATATGGAGCATTTTCACACTTAAACATATCTCTTCATCTTAGAGCTGCAGATTGTTAACGTCTATCTTAGTATGTGCAACAAACCGCTATGTTAATATGTTGTCGTATTTTACATTACGGATCACGACGCTCTCTAGTCTTTATCTGTGTTATAAAACGTCTGATGTACCTATGTATGATTATGTACAATGTATATAACCGTAAATGTACACAAATGTCTTATCTTATAGTATCTGAGAATGAATTTACCATATGAATACTATCATCTCTTGTGAGCGCTGATCTTATTTACCGCTTCTTCAATGTGACAATAAAAGATCGTAGATGCCAAATAATGTTTGTTCTAAAAGTTATTGCAAGACTTAATAATCTATAATATTGCTATAATTACTTGCTATTAACTCTACGGTTGTCTGGCGTGGAGCCAGGTAACTGCACAATAAAGCAGCTTCGCAGGCTTTACGGCATCCCGGCTTCATCTAACTCTTTATTCAGTAAATAGAGGCGTTTCCTAACCAAATCAATAGATGTTAGGCAAATTCGGACGAAATTATCTGAAAAAGGGCGAACGGATCTGGCAAACTAACAATAGGCGTTATTTAAGATAAGATTTATAAAAATGTCCGCGCGCATACACTTGTGTACTTCATTACTACGTTCACGTGCCTTATCTAAACTATTTCGAGAACAATCAATGTTTCTAAACTATTTCAAGTTATATAGTCGAGCCGAAACGAATGTTCTCCTCTGTCAGGATGCTTGCAGGGATACGAGTGATTATTAAAGCACCCTTCTTTTCAGGCAAAACGAAAGAGGCCTTAGGCAGATACACTAGCAAACTTTAGCAGATATCTGAACGTTTTCCGGGACCATTGGGGCATATTAATCAGCGCAAGCCGAATTTAGCACTTTATTCGCGTCTGCAACTTTACGTCTGAGACATCTTTAGTAGAGCTTTCGAACAAACTAATCTCAATCTCACTTATTCTACTCCTCTACATCTAGATTTCTCCAAGAGGGCGCTCCCAGAGATTTCTTAATCGCAATAGAATCCATGAATCTGCGGATGTGATGCGCACTTCCGTCGATAAAGGTGCTTGAGGACTTTTCTAGGATTTCCACCATACTGATAGACATTGACGGGTATTAACAGGTATAGACGAATAAAATTGAATATATTGACATTGATTAATGATGAAGGATACTAAGCGGAATTGATGAATATTAATGATTATTAAGGGATATTGATGAACCTTGGTGAATATTATAGAATAATCGAGGATCTTGTTGGATATTACCAGAACCCAAGTAAACCTCTGTTCGCTGTCGACTCTCGAAGATCATCTCACTCTCACTTTTAGGCGCTGATCAAGGCCAATATGTTGTTGAATAGTAGAACTTTTGTATCGCTGGGTCATTAAACAGTAGTCTTATTATAGAGGTAAAAGGTGTATAGCTCAACCGCTGCATCGTGGCGTTGCTGAAGAGGAAAGAGTATGCGCATACAGTAGCAATACAGTAGTCGTCGACTTTGCGTCAACTTAGCCAGCATTTATCGTTCTCCTAATCTCGCGCGGTGGTGACACCTGAAAAGCTAACCGTGTCTTACGCGAGTGAGTACACTTTTCGTTTGCTGCTACTATTGGAATCTTTGTTCTTTATGCAGTAGTAGCGACAACGTGACCAGCACCATGCAACCGAGTAAATTCCCCAAGACATTTCCTCCTTCCTTTCTCATAGTCTCCTCCTGCCCCCCTTCCGCCCCACACCTTATACTTTGTTTCCGGAAAGGCTACCTACGGGACCCGGCGAAAAAATGGCTGTATCTCTCACGAGCATTCATCTCGCCAGACTTGTATCTACCTTACTGTGGTCTGTGTGTGCGTGTGTATGTATCTCGACCGTATCCGGTTCGCCTGCCCAGTTTTGGCAAGTGCCCCACGGACGCCACGAACAGACAAATAGGCAGACAGATGACAGACATGAGACACCTCGCTATAAGCGGTCTTATTATTCATGTTGGTCCGTCGCCGCCTCCGACGCTGCCGCCGTCGACGAGGCGAGCGTCACACATTGCGGCCCGTTTCTTGTTGGCCGAAAAGCGGCCACTTTTTGTTCGTTTTATTTTTCCTTCTCCTATTCTTCTTCCTGCTGTGTGTCCTTCCTTCTCGTCCGCTTCACGTGCTTTTACAGCTCCTGCGTTGAAGGGGGCGGTATGGGACGCCCAGATAACCCTATTGTGGCGCAAGGGCTGGCCGCAACAACAACAGCAGCAACAACAACAACGACAACAATAACAACAACGACAACAACAGCAAAAACAACAACAACAAAAATACCAACAACAACGACAGCAACAGCAACAGCAACAAAAACAACAACAACAACATCGTCAACAACAACGACAGCAACAACAACAACAACAGCTACAACAACAGCAGCGACAACAGCAACAACAACAACAATCATGGTGGAGGGCTGTACGACACGAAAGATCCTACTCGATCCTATTTGAGATAGGAAGGCAACATTGTGTTGGTTGCATTGTATACCCACTGCGTAGATAAGAGTCCGGTGCCCTACTGTGTAATGTTTTACGTGGAGCGGTGCGTGTTGACGTGGCGCTGTTGAGGCGTAGTGAGGCTACCGTCTGGATTAATAGAACGTCTATAGTGAGCAGACGTGCGGCCTGAGGCAACGTCTCATTATTAGGATGTCTGACCAGCGTGGAGAGGAAACATTGCCACAAAAAGTTGCAAGAGAGGGTTACCAAATGTAGAGCTTATGTTTGCCCCGGTCTTCGCACCGCACCGAAGTATCGATAGACGTGTCAGACGCGCAGACGGCTAAGGTTGTCAAGATAGTCAATTTGACGGCAATATTCTTCTACGCTGATTTAGCACTGGGGGCTGTCCAACGCTATGAAGAAGCAAATAAGGTGCTAATCCTACACGTCAACTATGATTCCGAACAGACACCTACAGAGTCTTTTAGCGGTTTTTTGTTTTACTGTTTTCCACATTTTTTAAAACGTTTGGTTGGTCTGTAGTTTGGTCATTAGTACATTAGAACATTACTTGGTCATTAGTAACCCATAATTGGTTTGAGAAATCTGGCTATTATCGTGGCTTATAATGAATCGATGGTTCCTGTTGTGGCAATACTTTATGATCATTAGGAAGTAGTCAGCACATTTTCCCAAACAGTAAGGAACATCTACGATGGATGTTTAAAAGCATGGTGCATGAAATTTGAAAACATTTTATTCTTACGGACAAAGTCGGTATTTATATTATAAACGCCAGCTAAAAATGGAAGCATAACTTTTAATCTAGGCCCGACGCAGACCACAATATCAGCAACTCCCCGCTGTGCCCAATAGCGTGTGCATATATAAACCTATGCATACGAAATATCGATTATAATATATTTGTGACTCATATAGTTGAGTTAGACTGGCAGCAATCCCTAATTAAAGTAGATATAGCCACAACGATTGCGGTTCCAACAGCGCGTGTAACTGTGTCACTGGAACTGCAAATTTCATTAAGATGTTTAAAGCTGTCTTATGGATATTGAGAGAAATTTGGTTCTGGCATTTAGCCTATTACATCGGGCAGCACAGAACGTTTGACAACGTTTACTCTGAAGTTGAACTGTTTGCAAAGTGTATTGTTCAAATATAACCATATCCTATAAAAAAAATGGTACGAACTGGAATCAATACAATAGTGTTAAACAGTCTGTGATGCCCCAGGACAGTCAGCGGTGCCAAAAACAGGCGCCTGTTAATTATTTCCGCAGCAACTAACTTGATTTCTACGATCGTCTAAAATAACGAGAAAATACACTTTATGAAATGAGACGTACGCAACTCAATTATGTTGGCTTTTTGATAGTAGCTATCCGATCGTATACATGTTTAGTAGAAGATAGCACTTAACACTTCTCTGGTCACCTAGGCTAAGCATAATTTAACGTGAAGTACTGGCAAGTGGTAACATACATCGAGTCCGTTTTATTTCAATAAAGCAATTTGAAGTTATACCGTGTTACGGATCAACTCCGCGAAACCAAATGACGGCTGGTATATATATATATATATATATATATATATGTATATACCAGCCGAGTGATATATATATAAATATATATATATGCATATATATCACTCGGCTGGTATATACATATATATATGTATATACCAGCCAAGTGATATATATATATATATATATATATATATATATATGTATATATACCACTGGCGGACTAGTAACCACGCCAAATAATTACACCCACTCACAAATGATTTGTGATACCACTATGTTAGACATATACCACAAATAAACTGTGTTGAGTGCCTATAATATACCCTGAACAAGGTGTTTCAACATAGTGTAACACTATTATAAGCGAAACGTAATAAAAAATTCACGATAACCCCTGAGGCAGATTTCTGCCGGCTAGGCTTACCGAGGTGCACGCCCACCGATTATTCGATTTCCCGAACGTTCGAGCTCGATCTGGTAAGAGAACGCTGCATATAGGCGGCGCCAACAATCGGGTAAGTGATACAGGAGACATGGCCACAACGCGGTCCGCCACAACGACGGCATTTGCGGTCCTCTTTGGGTTCATGAAACCCAGCAGACCGACAGAGTAGATGATGAAATCCGTGAGCACTGTAGCGAGTAGTGAGGTGACGACCAGGCCGGAGAGAGTCCTTCCAGGATAAGGGTGTATTTCAATTTGTTCGCATCAGAAGGAAGAACGGTTATGCACTTTCTGCGCGTTGTTTGGTGCTGTACTGCTGGTTTGCAGTACAAATTGTATTCAATACTTCAAACCAAATAAGCAGTGACCTGGCGCGGCAGTAAGTTGTAGGTCTATATTAGTGCATGCAATCATTTAGTCTCACCTTAAACAGTGAAAGCTGTTATAGGCCACTTGGAAGAGCACATGCATTTTGATTAAAAGGTATTAGGAGCCAGTAATGTACGCTTCTCTCTTTCTTTCTCTATATATGTATATACATATATACAGGGTGTTTCGGGAATATTTGAAGCGCGTTATGTGGTATTGTAGAGCTTGTTAGAGCAGATGTTTTTTGCAATGGAACATAGTCCCTGAGAAGTCTTGTTTCGGAGTGAGAGTAAAATTACTACAATTTGTGACACTGGTGTTTTTGCTCGACATAGGAGCACCAAATGTGCAATAGCGAGGCAACTAGTTCTTCTATACAGAAAGCACACCGTCGTGTTCGTGAGGAAATTCCGCTTCTCCTGAAAAACATATAAAGCCGTTCAGAAGTTGCGACATGGTCGCTTAGAAGAGAATTCGCCAAAAATGAAGTAGTCTATTTGCTTTCACGCCAAATGCCTTAAAATAATTACTCTACGACCACTCAGCGCTCAAAACTAACACATTCAGGCAAACGCGTTTCACGACGATCATTTTGGAACCAAATCTATGTCAACGCGAGCTGTGAATGCTGAGTAATTACGATTTTTCGGAGGGCATGTCCAGATTAAGTGCATGTAAAATGACTGTGTGGCGACGTTCACTACCGCCGACGTGACGCGCTGCGTCATTTTTCATGCACTTAATCTCGACATGTTCGCCGAATATGTTAGTTTTGAACGCTGTGGAAGGTCGTCGGGTTATGATTTTGATGTATTTGGTAAGAAAGCTAATAAAGAACTTCATTTTTTGCAAATTCTCTTCTAAGCGACCATGCCGCATCTTCCGACCGGCCTTATATATTCTTATCGCGAATAAGACCGTATGCTTAGTTTCTGTATAGGATTACTGGTTGTCTCGCAAAAGCACATTTTGTGCTCCTATGTCGGGCAAAAACGCCAGTGTCACAAATTGTAGTAATTTCACTCTCACTCCGAAACAAGACTTTTCAGATACGAGATTCCATCACGTCGTATGCTTGTACATACTCTATTTAAGTGAAACACATAATTATGATACAACCTGGCGAAAAAAATTATTTTTTCTAATAAAACCAGAAAATGGAAATGCCTTTATTTGGAGTGAGAGCGAAATGATCAAAAGTGGTTTTATCAAGCTTTTTATCCTGATATATCTACACTAAATCTGCGATTGCGCGAGCCCCAGTTAATCTATCTACAAACTAGTACCTGCGTGTTTAGAGGAATAGTTTGCATCTACTGAGTTGCATTCAACGTTAGCTCAGTGTAGGACAAATATTTGAAATTGTATGGCAGTACAGGAGGGGATATTCTCTCTTACTCTCTCTCGTACTCAACCGCGTCTTGGGCCTCCGCGTACTGAACCGGAAGGGGATGGGACTGCGTGATCAGCCGCGCTCGTCAGACCTCCTCCAGATGCGTCTTTTCCCTCATCAGAGTCTCTAAGTACTTGAGTCAGGCAATAACCCAGTCATGTAGAGTCCTTTCTCTCGCCTGTGTCTAAGCGACGTCCCATGTGTCAAGGCGTCCTTCGCTGCGTTTAGTCCCCAGTAGATCCCATTGCAGCTGATGTGCAAGCCCCAGTAGAACGTCCGTACTAACCGTTCTGTATCAACGTATCTGCAACCGCACATAGCCATGGTCCTCGGGGTGCGATTGCAACTTGTACGCAACGCCATGTCCGCCTACACCGACGCTGCATTTTTGGCGATATGGCAACTGACGCCGAGATTCGCTCGCGCCTCCGTCACTTGGGAGGATACAAAATAGGTTCTGAGACACCTGGATGACTTTACTGGTTTTGTGCTGGATTCTGTGGAGCAAGCTGGATGTGTTGATAGCCTCCATCCACTCATTCATATTTTCGAAAGCCAGCTTTGCTGCTGCCTCCAGGGAGTCCTCTCGGCGAGCCGAGACAAGTACTCTTATCATCAGCGTAGGTTACGATCATCGGCGTAGGCTTTAGCCTCGACATCATCCGTCTTTTCCGGGATCCGCAAGAGCCCCGTCAAGAACATGTTTTACAGTACCGGGCACGGGACGGAGCCCTGTGGTTCCCCCGCCGTGACGCGATGTGTCTCGTCGTCGCCATAAGTCAGTAACCGCTGGTCCAGATAGGAAGACAAGATTCGATTTATGTACATGGGGATCTATCGTTCGTCCATTGTCCCCCCCCCCTCCCAATTGGTTCTATTAAACGCATTCTTTACATCCAGTATAATAAGGAGTACCCATTCCCGGGGCCAGCTTATCGGCCACATAAGTACCTCTTTGATTGTTACTGCGGGAATCTGTTCTGGACCGATCTCATAAGTCTGGAGGGGCTTGTTGTTCTGCTATGGAAATAGTGTTCCCACCAGAGCCTTTATCTGGAGATGTTCTAGTAGTGCCTTTGGCGGCAGGCCTGCTCAGCGCCTGGAAATGTCTTGGAGAATAGAGGTCGCGTGGGACTACGGGCGACAAGTTGTGCGTAATAGAAACAGGAAAGTTCACTGAAGTAATACCACAAATATCCTGGTCATGTAGGTTAGGGGATTAACAGGTTTTTTAGGGTTTCAAAGTCTTACGCTACTCGGACCAAAGGGTGTGCATTACGCATTTTTGTCCCTACCTGTAAAAAAATAACAGGATAGTTGGAGTCGTAGTAGAGGTCGCGTTGGTTAAACGTTGGTTTTAGTCGTAGTTATAGATGGAAGGTGATCCAATCTAAACGTTCTGTGTTTTCTGTCCTCAATCAGACGCCATATGTCTATAAAGGCAATCAAATCAAGTTCAAATATATTTCGATTGAAACAAAAACCCTGTTTTAAACCACCCCCAGTCGCAGTTAGCGTAGCATATAGCGACGCGAAAGCTTGGAGAAGTACCCTGTTGTAACAAGCAAATTCGTTCCGTTCAGTACTTTATGTTAGGTTATGATTACGTTTATTACGTTAGGTTTGTTACTAACAAAACATTTCTGACTAACCTGCCAATAGCTTCTAACAAATATTCTGATATTCAACCTCAAAGATGCTAAAAATAATCAATTTTGATGCAAATGAAAATAGTAGTCGCATAACCAATAAAACGATTAGTGCACAAGAAACATCTTATATGGTCTAATATGATGTTCAAAGTACCCGATGTCGATTCTAAGGCGACGCCAATATTGCATTAATTCTAGAATACAAGTATAAAGGATAATAGCATGAATAGGGTATAAACCTAATCATTTGTTAATTTAGTTTGTACAACTAGCACGTACAACAAGTAGTGTAAAATGTGTGCTTTCTTCTATCAAACTGACTATTTTTATCAGACATAGTAGTAATTAAACTTTCGTGAGTACAGTTAATTTCTATTGTAATATTATTATTGAGAACTAGCTATTTTTTATTAATAACTTGATTTTATATTTGAATTGTAATTTCTATACACTCTACATACTCAAAAATATTCAAGCAATCTCATTTATAATTTATATATAATGAAAATACAAATATTTCTGTAAAGCATTTATTATCACAGTTGCTGAGGATAGACTTCACCCACTGAACTGCATGAAAACCCATCATAGAGTTTATAGACACGCTGAAATCAACGCATTTGTAAGAAGAGCCTTACACAGGGATGGCATACTAAGCATGCTCGAGCCCAGATTAGGACTTGGCGACGACAAAAGACTTGACAATGTAACAATCCAGGACGGATTACAAATCTCACTAGCAATCGGCGCAACGGCGAGTTTTTACAGCAGCTGCTGTCGTTTGCAGTGTGCCGAGGAAACGCCGGTTGTATTGGAATAGTAATTAGGAGCTAGGAGGAGACAAGGAATACACGTTCACATAATAATAATAATAATAATAATAATAATAATAATAATAATAATAATAATAATAATTATTATTATTATTATTATTATTATTATTATTATTATTATTATTAATTTGCCTAACTAACAAAGTTAAATGTTGTACGTCGAGCGTTCGATTTCTACCGCGTTGCTATGTCGGCGACTCAGCAAAGACATGCGCGGAAGACCACTTGGCATAATAATAATAATAATAATATTTTTTTTTTGAACAAGGGTTTATTTGATCAATATGTACATGTATCACAATTACTTACATATCACTTAAATAACATCTACAATATTGCATATAGTATTCATATTGCTTGAGTGTCGGTGACCACTCAGCATCATCTTGGCGTTGCCTCTCTGTAATTCTAATGACACTCTCTGTCGTGGGAACGCGGTCGATCTTGGCTCCGCTGTGGCCTCAAATAGCTTCTTAGCTTCTAACTATAATAATAATAATAAGATCGGCCACGGGGACCTGCGCGCTGGTGAATTCTTCCGGCAAAGGCTGTCATTGGATATACAAAGTGGTAACGCCACGGCGGTGCTTGGTACCTTGTCCAGGTGGTCGACACCATGCCTGGACCTAAGGCTGGTGTAGTTTGTCGTCACGTTCGCTGGGGGACAATTGTTTACACCTCGTTATGGGTTAAATAAAATTATGATCTCTGGGTATATATAATAATAATAATAATAATAATAATAATAATAATAATAATAATAATAATAATAATAATAATAATAATAATAATAATAATAATAATAATAATAATAATAATAATAATAATTGGTCTTGCCGAATTGCGAGCGAAATGTAATGTGTTATTACTCATTTTGAAGATCGTCTTTCGTTTCTTGTTAGATGTTTATAGTGGCTTTGAAGGTATTGTGACACGGTGTCCGTAGTGCAGACAAAGCGTGTAATTTGTTCGCTAGCGCCGGGCAGTCCAGAACTTCTCCAAAGGCTCGGCGAAGGTGAAAAAGCGTATGGCATACCAATTTATCAGATATATTGCTACGGCGTATATAATGTTTCTGTTCTTTTTCGGTTTGCAGTCACACCTGCAGCCTAACTAATGCGTGCATAATGTGAACGTTTTATTGCCTTCAAATCTACAAATATAGCTTAGTGATGAGCGTACGCAGTGTACGCGGGAGTACAAAACATATCAGCTGTGAAAAGGAGTAGGAGAAGAACAGGCAAATCATCAAGACAAGGAAAACAAATAGAGGGCAGCTCATGCCAAGAAAAGGCCGCCACATCGTTTCTTTCAGACAGCTGTTCGGGAGAGCTGGAAGGCCAGCAGAGCCAGACGATCCGCTCAACAGCTGTGGGTTGTTGTCGATCCCCCTATAGATGTAGAAACACCCTGACAGACGTCCCCGACGTGCGTGCCAATACGCTGTGTACCGACTGCCAGTAAGCGGCAATTTTCGGCCGTATCAACCAGCCAATGGTTGCAAGACCTCTCTCTCCCTCTCTTTTCTATCTTGCTAGTTTCCACCTGTGTCTCTGTTCTCGCCTCTTTTGTATATCCCCATCTGACAAGGATTGCTTCGCGTAGTTGTGGCAAGGCTAGAAGAAAAATATCATTATGTCGAGCACAGTTTTGGTCCAACTCTACATCTCAAATAGGCCGCTACGTTTATTTGGTCCGTAAGACAAACCTGGAGAATATGCAGAGGAATCCGAAATAATTACTGAACGATCATGATGGTAGCGAGATTCATCGTTATCAATATTTAGACGGTTATAACTCCTTACTTCACTTCCCGCTGGCAGACAAGCGTCGAGTTGCCGCTTTTTACATTTGTTTTTTTTTTTTTAATGGTGAGAGGGAAAAATGCGTTTACGCACACCCCGAGCGGGTAGTGTGGGACTCGATGCCGATGTTGTTGGCATAATACCCACTAAAAACCTCTCACCTAAATGGCCTCAGGAAGAGGCGAGGAGCTGGAACCATTCTTTAATATTACTTCAACCCCTACTTCTTCCTTAGGGTTGCGTGATCAGAGCGCACATCGCGGTCTGCACCAGATCTTTCTGTTCAATAATCGTCGCGGCAAAATCCTTTATGATGTGCCAGCTTTGGGTGTCTTGCAGAAGGGCCTGACCCATTTGTTCACAGGTTACCGGGGGTTCCCGGTCTAAGAGCCGCGCCAGCTCCGCCCTCTTCGCGCTGAAAGCCGTGCATGCTTCGAAGGTGTGTTTGGCATCGTCTTCTTCTCCTGAGTCGCAGAGAATGCATACTGGCGACGGAGCACGTCCTATGCGGTGTAGATATTTTCTGAAGGTGCCGTGGACCGTCAAAAATTGGGTTAGAGGGTACGACAGTGATCCCTCTCGCCTTTTGAACCACTCTCGGAGATCCGGGATAATAGAGCGAGTCCAGAAACCCGGCTGGCCCGCCTGGATCTCCATCCATCTATTGTTCCACTCGTCTAGTGTCTGACGGCGTGCGTCTTCTTTAGAGATAGAGGAGTCCGCACGGCGGACTGCGCTCTCCATAACCCGGAGATCCCAGGGGATCTGCCTGGAGAGTACTTGAATGGCCGCGGTAGACGCAGTTTTGTTGGCCCTTGCAATCTTGAGGGCCAGCGGCCTCTGCGTTTTATCCAAAAGCCGTCGGCACGTAGCCCGCTTAGCCGTACGCTGCCACAGCGGGGCTGCGTAAAGCATAATGCTGTCTACTACCGTCGCCAGGAGACACCTCCGATCATCGGAAGCACCCCGTGTGCGCGGCAGCAATCTTGCGAGTTCGGTAGTAGCTTTGGTGGCTTTTGCAGCCGCATAGTGCACATGAGGCGTGCCTGTCAGGCCGGTATCCAGAAGCACTCCTAAGTATTTTGCTTCGCTGGAGAGGGCAATGTTGTGTCCCTCTAAGGTCAAGTTGAGATGGGGAGTGCGCTTCTGCCCGTTTAGAAATATTGCTAACGTTTTGTGTGGAGCCAGGCGGAGTCCGTGCGGAGCGAGCCAGATGGAGATGTCTTGCAAGGCGCCAATTGCTGTCCTCTCCAGCTCCCTGGCATCCCGCGACGTAATCACGATAGCCAGGTCATCCGCATAGGCTATTGATTTAACGTTAGGAGGGTGAGGCAGACGTAGAACATCGTCGTATGCAATGTTCCATAAAGTTGGGCCCAGCACGGAGCCTTGAGGTACCCCTGCGGTAACAGGATATGACTTGCCTTGATAGACCACCGTTCGTTGTGACAGGTAAGATGCTAAAATCCTTCTAAGATAGGGCGAGATAGAAGCCCTTGCTAATGCGTCATTAATGGAGTTCCATGAAACTGAGTTAAAAGCGTTCTTGATGTCAAGTAGAATTGCTAGGCAATGCGATCTCGTTTCTGAGCGAGTACCTCTCTGGGTTTCGGCTATGGTTAAAAGGCTCTGAACAGCGTCATGTGTTGAGTGGCCCGAGCGAAAGCCGTGTTGGTCCTCTGAGATCACTTTCTTGTCGTCCAACTCCTTCGT
The DNA here is from genome assembly GCA_003439945.1 of Dermanyssus gallinae. Taxonomy (NCBI): domain Eukaryota; kingdom Metazoa; phylum Arthropoda; class Arachnida; order Mesostigmata; family Dermanyssidae; genus Dermanyssus; species Dermanyssus gallinae. The sequence goes on along the minus strand of QVRM01002148.1, from coordinate 8,724 downwards.
CAGCCGCATATGTATAAAATGCTCGACTGCCTTGGAGAGACTGGGAAGGATGCTGATAGGCCTAAAAGCAGAGGGGTCACTTTGGGCGACGCGGTTTTAGGAATCAGGACAAGGTCGGCCTTTTTCCAGTCGTCGGGAAATGTGCCCGATCGTAAGATGGTCTCCACCATTTTCATAAAAACAGTTGGATGATTCTCTATAAGCATTTTAACGGCTTCTCCTGGAATGCCGTCTGTTCCTGGTGCCTTACGCGGTCGGATTTTCTTGACGACTTTTCTCACTTCCTCCATTGTGATGGCGGGGAAGTCTAACTCCTTGGCGTCAAAGTTTGGCCTCAGTGGTGGGGGGTCCGAGGGAAACAGCCCGCCGATGACTTTTTGAGCGAGGTCGGGAGGCAGTGGTGGTTGTGCGTGCTTCAATTTGTGTCGGGCTATTTTATATCCTTGCCCCCAGGGGTTGTTCTGGATATCGTTACGGAGTCTTTGCCAGCACTCAGACTTACTCTTTTTGATTTCCCGTACCAGCGCGCGACGAGCTTCTCTGTATTTCTCCCAAAGCGCTTGAAGGTTTGCTTGGTGCCGAGCGTGCCGACGAGTACATATGCGCCTGATTTTATGGCATTTCTTCCGTGCCTCGGCTACTAACCTATTCCACCAGTAATTGGGGGTTCGCCGAGCCAGTGCGGGGTGCAAGGGGCGGCTTGCTGCTCTACAAGCCTCCTCTAGCATAGTCGACACCGTGCGTGGTTCCACATTACGCAGTCGAGCGCAACGAGACTCAATTTCCTGCTGTAATGTCTCAAAATTTATTTTTAGGCGCATCCTGCGGGTTTTAGGAAAAGATGGCGCCACTTTGAGGCAGAACGTAATGTAGAGGTGGTCCGAGAGGTTTTCGACATCGTCGTGTATAGTCCACCCTGTCAACCTGGGCAGTAGGGTCTCAGAACAAAAAGTAAGGTCCAAAGTTGATTCTTGGTTTCCCCTTCTAAAAGTGGTGCCTGGAACGTTGACTAGATGCAGGTCGTGTTCCGATGCCCAGTCTACCAGCGCCGCCCCTCGCGGGGATATCCTGTTGCTCCCCCACTGTCGGTGAGCTGCGTTAAAATCACCCCCAATTACGACTTGGCGGTGGTTTTGTTTTATGATCGATGTTGTCAATACTTCTAAGAACTCTTTAAAAACCTCGGTAGAAACGTTCGGGGAGATGTATATTGAGTAAATGGCCACCTTATCTATGGTGATAAAAGAGAAGTGCACTCCTCGGCCAGCTCCAGTATGGTAGGCAGACGAGGTGGTTCGATATACAGCTGAGGACCCGTTTGATGCGTGCACAGCCGCTGCGTGGAGCCGGCTTTTGGGGGTTTCGGAGGCCAGGATAAAATCGATATCTTTAGAAGCGGTAAAATGTAGTGCCATGTCTAACGCCGGGGCGGACCTATTTAGGTTGACTTGCACCATTGTTTTACATTTGCTACCACATCTGTACTTACTACTACTACCTTCATTTTTTTAATTTGGGGTTCAGCTATTTGCACACCGTTCATCATTGCTCCTTTCTATTATGGTCAGTCGCTGTCCTATGCCGTTTGCGAGGTGGGACTCCAGCAAGTTGTATTTCTAGTAACATCTTGGTCTTCATCATACTGTATTCCAGCAGTCTGACACCTGGTCTCATTTGCACTAATCCTCCAGCATTGCGGTGACTAAGTCTACCACCGTCATATCCGGAGACGCTAATGTCGGTTACTCATTTCGTTTGTATTCAAGGACTAAGCAGAGGAAGATTCTGTGGCTAACGTCATTCTTATGACTTATGACTATATTCGTTAGATATAGTCTCTATGGTCCCTTCTAAACTCTTTCTCTAGATCAAGGATGACCTGGCAAACCTGGAGTGGCGGCGTGGTCTAGGAGATTAGTGCGCTAGTCATGGTTGTCATCTACCGGTCCCCGGTTCGATCCCTGTTGTTGATCGAATTTTCTTTGAGCAATCCTTATTGAGATTAGATGAATAACCATACCGCTGAGGGTCAGCGGCCATGCTGCCACAAGGACTGTTAAAAAAACCCTAGATATCTTAACATGTCCGGCTCTCGGTGCTTTGACGATATACCTCAGGTTGAGTTCCAAGCCCGTAGGGGACGGAGGATAGTCTAGAATTAAAAACAACCTCCCTAAAAAATGTTTTTAATTCTAGACCTGGCAAACCTAGACTTTTGGTGCGTCCAGTGGTGTTCGCATTCCTAGTCCATTCTTCGTGCCAGTCTTGAAACGTTTGTTTCCGGGTTCGGTTTTTCGTGTAAATCGGTCCTGTTTTACCTGTTTTTGTTGCTTTTTGGTTAGGCTGTTGGCCATTTTGTATGCCCTCGTGGTAATAATCTTATCAATGTGCACGTAAACCAAGAGGATCGAGTCCATCGAACTGACTTATTGACTCTTATGTCCACCCAGTGCAGTTGATAGCCCGTGTAATACCGTCTCGCTTTTCTCGGACGCTACTTAATGGCGTGCCCTACCATTTAGTTGTTCACCCGAGCTCGAGTACTCGTTCCTGCGCTGCTATAAGTGACTGCTGTGAGTTTGCGCGGCGCCGCTTGCGGGCAATCCACAAAGAAGCTCAGGTTAGCACCCAATTGACCGTTATACGGCGTCTGCGCCCCGACCACTCTTCGATTGTTGAGGTCCGCTACAGCTTTACAAGGCGTGAGCCGCAACCATGTCTGCCTCGCAGGATGATTGCGAGCGGGCGGAGCACAGGCAGTGGGCCAAGAGACTCATACCAAATCCCAAAGCCTAGTACGGCTGCAGCCACAAGAAGCTTTCGCACTACACCACCTAGGCGCTTACTGGCCATCGGCAGTTCCAGTCATACATGGCCAGAACCCGGAAGACAGAGTGGGATACGTGCGTCCTTTGTCCCTCGGGGGAGTCAGACAATGTGGAGCATCCCCTTTATTGCTCTACAGCCTGGGACGAGCCTGGGCTTCCGCCACACCAGCGCCGATCTTAGCCTAAGGGATGTGGTGGCGCACACAAAGACCTCGGAGGAGCGGTGAAGGGAAGAAAGAGCAGCACTTGATTTAATCATGCGGCTAAAGCCAATCCTGGGATAACAACGGGACAGAAGGGAAAGGCTGGTCAGCGCCCTGGCAGGGCAGAGCAGGTCGAGTTGAGGAGCCGAGAACGGGGGAGGGGGAAGAATGCTGCTAGGCCTCAGTGCGGTCTTGACGCACCCCCTCAAGTTGTTACTCCTTCTCGGTGTCGAAGAAACAAATTCCGATCCTTGGGGTTAGAAGGAGTACGGGTTTAGTAGGTTAGTAAGTCCCACACTAGTTGCTGACATCTGCCATCGAGTTACGTGCATCATGCATTCATAAAACCTCTCATAAAAAAGGACGCAAGCCGCGACTTCCGCAGGAGGGACCGCTGGCAGCCCGACAGGCCGTCTGGAGATGGCTTGTGTAAGCAACGAATCCGCCAAATGCGGCGAAAGGTTGTGGGAGGCCGTAGTTCTGTGTCGCCAAGGTGTATGTAATGTAACAATGATTACCTATGTCTTTGGGTAGCGTCGTTTTGGCTTGGCCCTAGGCGTCCACCCTGGCATCATCCCATCATTAACTAGAAACCTTCTTTGTCCAGCTAACCTACGGTGGTTGCCTCTGTACAGCTTATTGATTCGACAACTGAGTCACATGGCTGCGGTAGAGTAGCAACATTATGCTCTGCTACCTGCTTCTCCTGCTGCCACGGTTTTTGTGCTCAATGAGTCTGCTCCCGCTGGCACCGCTGTTGCTTTTAGTTACCAACCGTATGGGTGATAGTAAAAACATTTGGAATGTTCAACCCAATTAGAAGCTTGCTGGAAAGTTTCAAACTGCTGCCGGCACCCTTTATGCTGTGTCACCTGCTTTTTCAATAGTTGGGAATCTGTCACTTTTTTTCAAATTTCTTGTTCTTCGGCTGCACAAAAAGATGTCGTTTAAAAACAAAGGTCCGGCCTGCATTTTGAAGCGTTAAGGGTAGTTCCTTTCAAATGGTGGGTAGCATGTAGGAAGTGCCGAGGAAAGGTGAGTCTGAACCCTGGCACCCTGAGCAGCCAGGCCCTCATGGTCTCGACGCACCCTCACAGGACGGAATACAAAATGGCATCCCCCTATCCAACCGCAGGTAGACATGCGGGATGATAGTCAGGGATAGAGCTGATTGAAGGAGAACGGCAGAGACGCCTCTCCCACGGCTTCTACGTAATACCGAGCCTGGGGGGGTGGGGAAGGAATCCGGGTTAGTGGTTGCGAGTCTCACACTAGTCACGCAGGCTGCTAGTGGCGCATGTGCATCATGCATTCCTGAAACCTCCCAGAACAACAAAAAAAACCCCTGAGTTGATCCCTGTAACACTGCGACCGTACTGGGGTTAGGGCGAAGTCGAAAGCACAGGCTACAGGAATTCGATTGTTTTGCACCTCACAGGCCAGCACCGCTAACATTAAACGTGTCAGCTAATCAATCTTGAGAAGCCCGAGCCTGGTGTACCACAGTGTCACATCTTCGCAACAACGAAGGCCAATAATGGCTCTAATTTCGTCATTCCGAACGACCCTGAGCTTTTCTGAGGGTGGTTTATTACGTGGCTTCCCACAGAGTAATTCCGTAGGTTAGAATTGGTCTCAGAGGTGCTTTGTAGACACGTGCCAGAAGGCCCCCAAAATTTTGGCTATCCTCAAACGCACGAGTGAGGCTACCACGGAGTAGCAGACCCAGGCACCTGACCTTACTTGACGGTCTTATTTTTATATGCTCGTGTAGCACAATGCCAAAGCATTTTACATCCGAGCTAAGAGGGATAGCAGAGCCGCCTACTCGGAGGGAAATATTACCAGTTTTTGCAAATGCAAGTATGTGAAATGCATATGCAGAAAGCTATATAATGCAAAGCTGAGCTAAACCCGGCCCACAGATTAATACCTGCATGGCTTCGCCCTGTGTTTTGTTGCACTTGGCCTAACGGTTACTTGTTGGGTGAGGGGGGGTATGTCCAACTGAGCCCAGATATTAGTTTATACTTATATTTAGACTTGTGTGTTTCTGTGTGCATACAGCTACACAGGTACTCTCAAGATCCAGGCGCCATTCGGATGCAGTGACAGGTGAGATGTAGCGCTCGTAGACTATTGGTGGTTTCGAATTTATAGATTTCGTCTGTAGACCTTCCTCTATTTATGACCATGCGTAGCGATCGTATGAATAGAATATTATTCACGGGAGAATATACAGGCACCGCAGCTCATTGGAAACGCACAACCCTACACGTTTCTAAGTTTGCAACGTAGTCAAACATTATATATATATATATATATATATATATATATATATATATATATATATATATATATATATATATATATATATACATAGGTGTGTGGCATTTCCTGTAAATTATTCGTGCTCTAGCAACTAGTTTGAGAAACCTCATAGACTTGTTCGAATGTTTATGCCTAACGTCTTACAATTAGTAAAAACGCGAAGCAACGTCGGAAAGTTTACTGGATTATTGAATGATGCGAACCTTTAATCAAGTATGCCCGGAGATCAAACTTCAAGCCTGCAGAATGCATCACAAGGAGCAATGTTATAGATAGCCTACCTCGCTAATGGCTAGGCTTTGATTAGTTTTGACAGATGTTCTCTAATGAGTTGTTTCTATGCCTGCTAATACCGTAGTAAAACATATTATCATGTATTAAAATTCAGATTTAGGCTACAAACATGTTTCGCGACGGTTGCAGTTCCACAACAATGGCCTGTGGCACGAACACAAAGTTATATTTTTAATAGTCAAAACGTTCTTACCTGTTATCAAAATATAGAGTATAGCTAAATTATCTGCTTTTTTCTCTAAAATGAAATAGTATTTTAGTAGCAACTGATACAAAGGTTCCTAACCATTTAAACATTCATCGTATATTCGACAATTAAAGATTAAATGTGAAATGGTGAAAAGTGATATATATATATATATACATTAAGGGCGGGGGTTGCTTAAGAAGTAACTGTTCAACGATGCCGGAGAGAAGATTGACGCTTGCTACAGGGGATAAGAGAGCAGGCGATTATTTACTGCAACGTCTGTCATTAGATGTTCAGAGGGGCAACGGCGTCTCCGTAAGCCCAAGCCTGGACCTAATGTCTTGAGTTATGCTCCGAGCAGGCCGTGCACACGTTCTTACATCACCTTCGCTGGCCCTGCTTAAACCGGAGCCAGACCTGTGGGTAGAAACATCAGTGAAAGTAGCCGGCATCTCAATCGGTGTTTTTTGCTAGCCTGTAAGTCGTTTCTTATCGGCTTGCCCACGTTCTATGTGGAATTGGCAGTCGCGCTCTCTTTCTACCCTTACTCCGATGTATATGACCGATACTTTGCACAATGAGCTGGATCTCTTAGGACGGCGTGAGTCCCGGGCCACGCCTCAAGCGTTTGAAGGTCGTCGTTGTCGGTATACTGCAGACAACACTTACGATCGCACAAGACCCCCGCATCGTAATGTTCTGGAACGACAAGAGCTTTCCGCTACCTAGAAGTCTTAAAGGCAGTTCTTTTCACTACATACACAGCCGTACGCCGCGCCACCTACTTAAGTGTCTGAGTCTGTCTTGGAATTCCACCTTGTGTTGCGAATTTCGCTTTCACTGGAAGCAGTGTAAAAAGCTGGAATAATAATATCAGCCTTCAAACGTTTTACAAGTACGAGGATTTTTTCGTCTAAAACATACTTTAACGCTCTACAAAGCAAAATCCCTACAGATTCTATCAATATATAATGTATATATATATATATATATAATATATATATATATATATATATATATATATATATATATATATATATATATATATATATATATATATATATATATATTGCGTGCATCTATTACTTGTATGAACTATATTTTGCAGCATTTATGGGTAGACGATTAGCCCCAAGTCCATGTGTATTGCAGTCCCACTCATCCACCAAGGCCGCCCAGGGTCGAAAGGCTCAGCTTTGGTCATCAGGGAGGGTGCCTAAAACAATTTCTGCGTTAAATATCGTTCGGTCGCGAGTGGCTGGTAGTGGCAGCTGTGCACCGAATGCGGACATTTACGAATTTTAGCCTTTTTGCTAATTCAGTGGCTTCTTCATGGAAACAGATAGAGTCACCGCCTGTGGAGGCACTTTGCAACAATCGTTCCGCTTCAAACTAAGGGCTTGCTTCTTTTAAAGACTACTAGTGTCAGCCGGTGTTGCCACTAGACATGACCTTGTAAGGACCGTACTAAGCTATTTTCTATACACTACTAAGGGCTAAAAGTATTTTGCCTTTAAACAAAATAAGTGTCTCGTTTGTGTATGCGTAGCTTTGTTCATACATTACTTGGCACCTATTACCTAGCTTAACTAGTTGTTATAGCAATCATCAGATGAAGCAAGAAAATAAGAAAAATAGTAAGCAATGGGTTATACGTCTAAACGAATACACAAACGGCAGAATCGGGCACATCGCATGAATGTGCTGCATTTATCGAGTTTATCGAGGATTCCTTTAAGTGTTTCATTCGTCTTATCTTTGCATAGGGACTACCAATTAAATAGCAAATATAATTTTAGCAAAATGCGATATAAGACAAACAAAAAACTTAGAGTATGCAAAAATCGTGAGCTTTGCATCTGGTCAGTACTTCTGCGCACACGGCGACCACAAAGGTTTTATTAGTGACAAGGTTAAAATAATATTATTTATATCTCTTTATATAGTTAATATACATTTAAATATTGATATATACAGTTAATAATACTATTTAAATATTCTATATAGTTAATATATATTTCAGTACTTTCATATCAAAAAGGAGAAGTCTGTGGTGCCAATGATATTTGTCTTAAGGTGTGTCCAAAACTGGAATTCTAAGCACAATTAAAACTTTGTCTTTCCTCCATTTGCAGGTTTTAAGAAAGGACTCCTCCTAGCATAAAAGCAACGTTTGTGTTGACCTGGGCAATCCCATGATTCGACACATTCTGATGCTTTTAAGGACTCTTCTTGCCATCTTTGTTTCTAAAGAGGCCTGAACCCAGGCCGGGGGCCCGACGAATTGCAATAGCATTGACCTCCTTGGTCCCCCTAACCGAGCATATATCTGTGGCATATTGTGTGGCTGAGTCCCTTAAGGCTTCTATTTAAGAGGATCCCCAAGTACGGAGCCATCTTGATCGGCTTTATTTGCTGTCCTGCCAGATGTAGTCTAATGTTGTCTAGACCTACCTTCATTATTTTCATAGGCAACGTTACCTCGCTCTTTCGGAGCGATTACTAAGCCGACTTTATCTAGCCATTTTTTGTAGAGTTTAGTGTATTAATAGCGTTTAGTTTCAGCTTTTCTGCAGTTTTTGCATGTGATGGCTAGGTCATCCGCTGACGCAATTATCTCTACACCGTGCGGAAGGTTATCTTGGTGGAGGAGGTCATCATACGTCAGGTTCCAAAGCAGGGTCCCAGAATCGTGTCCTGCGGAACGCCTAGTGTCATTGGTATTTCCACATCACCGTTAAAAACACTTCGATCCTCCAGGTAACCTGAGATGCCCTACATCATATCATGTGGATTCCTCACTAACGTGGGTAGTATTGTACTCCACGAGAAACTGTTCGCTTGGGGCTCGACTTTTCTCCCGTGGGTATTCCTCGCC
>QVRM01002147.1:102500-176471 GCA_003439945.1 Dermanyssus gallinae | reverse complement strand
GACGATAGAAGACGTCTGAAGAGCAGAACGAGAAGCGGCGTTAGCGGGACGAGGTGGCGATTGATGATACACGACAACAGGTGACCTCGCCGCCAGTTGAAAACGTATCAAAGTGCTATACGTTTGTTGTGTTGTTGCTGCTGCCGTCGTCGATGTTGTTGATGTTGTTGTTGTTGTTGCTGTCGTTTCAGTCGTTGTTGTTACGGCCTCCTCGTCGTACCACGCTCCGCTCCACCGTCTGCAGCATGCTGCAATGGAGCGAGCGTAAGTGAACAACACTTAAGTCAACATCAGAAGCAGAAAGCCGGGTATGCGGAGAGGATAATAGGAAAATAGAAAGTAACGAACGAACGAAAAAAAAATGATTAGAAGAAAGGCAGAAGCGGGAACAACGCAAATAGAGCAATTATCATTCCAACCCACACAATGCAATTGCTTGGGAGGATCGCTTCCAGAGTGAATCAGACCCGCGGTTCCTAGTGCCTCTCTGGCCCTTCCCATCGGGAATTATATATATAATATATATATTTATATGATTGCTATTTGCACACGATTCAAAACACACACACAACAAGCACATGCACACCAGTCTAGCGCACTAGTCAAGACACAACGCCACGATGCACATAAATCAGACAGGAAGCACTCTCGATTTAAAAACACATTTAAAATTATTGACACTGATGAACAAAACAACAACGTAGTACCGCAGTAAGCGTAGTAGTGATAATTATGATAAATCATAATTTTCATAACGACCGCAACCATAACAACAATGACAACAACAGCAACATGACAACAACAACGACGGCGATGACCACTACAACGAGGCATCGTGCCAATCGACAAAGTAAAAAGCCTCGTTCCAAACCATGGAGCAATCAATGTAACTAATACTCAACGTAAACAAGTCCGCCTCATAGGTCGCCCATCGAATTAGAAAATATTTCAGCCACGAACAGACTCTCGAGAACTAGCGCGCACTGCTATTGATCTTACCAGTACCACTAGGAAAACTGCAATTCGGGGTGCCCATCGTTGTTAACAATGTTGTTGGTGTTTTTTGCTGTTGGTTGTTGTTTTTTGCTGTTGTTGTCGTTTTTGCCGTTGCTGTTGTAATCCCCACATTGTGCTACATGTTCGTATGCACAACGAATGGCAAGTCAAACACAGCTAGAGAACACGACAAGATAACGAAAATTACACAGCTGCTAGCTTCGATGCTTGCGATGAATCTTCCCTGTCCCCGGTCACATGTGTGGGCTTTTTTTACGATTGCATACATGTCTACCTACACATACGAAAATGGATTCGCACGTACGACTAATGCACGTCTTCCGTGAATGATGAAATAACTACATCAGTGGATTGGCACGAATTTCTACTGCGATCACTTGTTTGAGTTCAGTTTAATTGCGACCACTGTAGTTGTGCTGATATTGACCGCTGCTTGTATGATTGTTATTGCCGTATACAATACAATAATCATGCCAGCCGGTGTCATACCGGTATAACTAGTGCGTTGAGAGAAATTTTTCCATAAAATGAAATCCAAAACCAGATTACATTTAATGTAATAATAAAATAAAACATCACCATCATTATGCGAGCATCTTAGGCTAAACATCACCAATATATAACGTAGTGGCGGACTCTCCATCAGCAGCAATAATTATTTTCGGTCTTTCTTATTCTTAACGTAGATATTACGCACAACAGAACAGCCAATGTAATTAAACCTCGGGGGCCAATTGTCGTGATACGTGCCGAGTTGGGCAATCAATGTTTCGATCATCAATTGTTTTTTTTTTATAATTAGTAGTAAGTTAATTTCTGGAGATATCTTCTGAACCAGAAGGACTAGCAGTAATACTTTTGTATGAACGTAGTAGCCCCAAAACGAATTATTATGGTAGTTTCAATGAGAGCAACAGTAGCAGCGGCCTGCCTCTTAGTAAGTGGAGGTTGGGATGCCCAAAAACGTAAATGACGCCTGGACGTCTATCTGACTCTCCTGTTCATAAACTCTGGACTTTGGAGCGCATTCTGAATGATCCTACACTGCACAAAATTGATTCGACGACCTTCAACACTACCTAAGTAAGAAGCCTACGAACTGATATCACTACAAATATGTATATATATATATATATATATATATATATACTTTTTTTTTATATACGCGCCGGTAAAATTTACACTAGCAGGAAACTAGGCAGCGACAAACGACAGCATGGCCGAATCATGACGAGTGAGATTCGGCTGCAGACGAAGCGTGCGCGGCTTGGGAGAGGTAATAATAAAGCCGTATACGTTGCCATCGTAGTCCAATAAAAATAATAATAAAATATGCACGTTGTATTATTATGATTACTATTAAAGAGTACGTCGTGGTGGAGGTGGACAGGGCGGCAGCGGTGCCAACAGCCGGGGGTGGCGTACGAGGCGGGGAGGGTAGTTGGAACTGGCGTTCGTGGCCGTTCATCGTATCATCGGGGGCACAAGGGCGGGCGAACAACTGCAACTACGGTGACACCGGGACAATGGGGTGATGGGAAATGACAGACGACGGTGGTGACAAAACCACACGGTTGTCATTCATCAGAAAATTCCGAGTAGAGAGGAGACGACGGGGGGTGCGGGGGAGCAGCAGAAGCAGTCTGTGGTATATGATCTCAACGGCGCTCACGACAAGTGGCGACATAGCAACGACAGAAGAAAATCGACTCGCTCTACAATCGGCAATCAACGAAATCACGAGAACGCGTATGAAACTCGATATGTTTAACTCACTAAGTTCACATATTGCATCGATTAATTTGTCTCGACTAGAACATGGTATCTCTGCTTCCCCCTCCTCTTGCTCCTCCCCCCCCCCCCCGAACTGAGGGCATAGGGCCGGGTTTAGGGGGTTTGTGACTACTACCCCTTCCACACATTAGTGACGCAGGCAGGGAGGCTGGCAAGTTGCTAGTGACACATGAGCATCATGCATTCCGGAAGCCTTCCGGAAGAAAAAACCACAACAACAGCAACAACAACAACAACGAGAACAACAACAACGAAAACAACAACAGCAACAGCAACAACATGTATTCACATGTAGATAGACAAGGAGACAGACAATATATCCTGCACAACTCACTACAGTCTACTACATCCGAGCGTGCATACCGAGACACAAGAATCGTTCATTCACTTTCCTACACGTACCATTGGACACAGAGACACGTAGGACATGCACGTTGTTATTGTCGTTGTTGTTGTTGTTGGTGCTGTGGCTTTGGATGCTCATGTTGTTGTTGTTGTTGTTGTTTTTTTGCGCGTTGTTAAATGCTGCTAAATCACGTTAATAGCAGGCTAACAGTTGCACAGGAATGCTTATTGCGGGGAATGCAACAGCTGCAGCGACACCAGCAGCAGCATCCGCAGCTGCCGCCGCCGCCGCCAGGTGGGAGGGTGGGTGCAGTTGTCGATGCTGTGGCGGTGGTTGAACACTTTAGCAACTGAAAACAGATAGATGATGGAGTTGCTGATGCACAAATGAAGAAGAGGCGGCTTCTTGCTATTTAGACAAACAACGTAAGCACATAAAAGCAAACGCTAATCTCGAGTCGATACCGCAGAAGAAGAACAAGGAGAAGAATAAGAAACAGCAGCAGCAGCAGTAGAATTGGCCGATCGCAAGCAGAAATCGCAACATCGGAGACACGCACCGACACATACCGACACCCCCGTGGGGGGGGGGTAAGAGCGTAGTAGTAGTAGTAGTAGTAAGTCGGGTAGGCCTCGGACAGCCGTGCGCCCAAGCCATGTCGTTATCGTCGACACATTTACAGAGCCAGTTACCCAGCCAGCCTGCACCGCACACAAATCCACCCTCTCTGCCTCACGCAGCAGCCCCACAGCCAGACAGACAGACATACATCAAATACTATTTTCTCTCTCTCTCTCAAAAAAACCCCGCACCCCATTCTCATTCAGCCCGCTCTCACCGACCCGACCGCACCGCCCCACCACCACATCGCACCATTTGCTGTGCGTACAGTTAGATATCAACGTACGTATAATTACATACGCACACATACAAACGTACAAATACATGTATGTATATATATATATATATATATATACATACATATACAAATACATGTATGTATATATATATATATATTATATATATATATATATATATATATATATATATATACATACATACATACATATACACATCTACACCACAGCTAGTGTCGTATGCACTCCGATCGACAGAAGAATAGAGTCAGAGTCACACAGTCAGCCTCTGTCAGTCGTCCAACAAAAACCGCTAACATCACCCCCCATCATCATCATCGATCGCCATCGAGCGCCGCCATCATTCGCACCCCCTTCCCTCGTCCCCGTCACATGAATACGGAACCCCCCGACGTGTACTGCATAGAGCTGCATAGACAGCTAGCTGTACAGCTGTGTGTGTGAGAGTATGCGCGCGTTACAGAGTGGGTGAGTGGCTGGGGGGCGCTGGGGGCGGGTGGTGCAGCGGCACAGAGGGGGGTGGGTGGATGGATTGATAGCATGAAGACATCGGGAAAGGTAGAAATAGAGATAGGGAGAAACAAAATCAATGGGAGATAGAAAAGAAAAAAGTGGGGGAGAGTGAAAAGAAGCCAAGAGAAAAGGCAAATGTAAGGCGAGAATGAGAGAGAGAGAGAGAGAGCGCGCGTGCCAACGTAAAACGTAAAAGCAAACGGAGAGAGATTAGGGTAAATAAGAGAGAGAGAGAGATAGAAACGGATCTGACTACAGGTTGCCGCCAGATTGTTTGCTGGTTCGTCGGTTGGTTGGTTGGTGATACGAATTCTACGACTATTACTGTTAGATCTATCAATCAATCAATCTATCCATTTCTCTGTCGCTGGTGCAGCTCCGTCTGTCCGTCCGGTTGTCTGGTTGGCTAGTGCAGTTGCTGCTGCTGCTGTTGCAGTTGGCGGCCTTCGTATAGTCAGCTGGCTCGCACCCCCACCCCCCCCCGCGCCAGCCTGTCTGTTTGTTCGTGTCCGTCAGTGAGTCAGTCAGTAAGTCAATCAATCGCAATGAGCGAGTGAACACTCAGTTACTCTTTCGTTAGTATTTGGCTCGTGTGTTTCGCTCGCTTCAATGTTGCTGCTGCTGCAGCTGTTGCAGCTGCCGATGTTGGTGTTGTTAGAATTGTTGTTGTTGTTAGTATTGTTGCTATTGTTGTTGCTGTTGTTGTTGTTGTTGCTGTTGCTACTGCTTCGGCTGCTGCTGATGTTGCTGATGTTGATGTTTTTAATGCTGCTAATGTTGCTGTAGCTGCTGCTGCGGCTGTTGTAGAAGTGGTTCGTTTTCGTATGACGACGGCCATGGACGCACGGGCGCCCGGGCGGACGTGCGAACGGACGAACGAACGGACGAAGGCAGGCAGGGAGGCAGGGAGGCAGGGAGGGACGATCAAGTCGACCCAGCGTAGATTATAGACGAGAAACTGCAAGGCTGTCGTTGTTGCTGTTGCTGCTGCTGCTGCAGCGCCAGCATTAGCTATAATACGAGTAGCTGCTATATAGCTACACCACCACCACGACCACCAGCACCACCACCATGAACAGTAGCAGAATATACGGCAAGCATCGGTGCGGTCGAGTAGAAACCCCGTATGCCGTAAGTTATGCCGGTGTACGCCGTAATTGTACGCAAGCCGCTAGCAAAAGCAGCAACAGCCGTCGCTGCCGCCATCGTCGTATGTAACCGATTTAAGTACAACGCGACGTACTGCTCGCTGCATACTGCTGCTGCTGCTGGTTCCACTACTATTACTGCTATTACTTCGACTTTTGCATGCTACTTCATTTTTTTCTTGTTTTCTCGCGTTCCTCGTCGTCGTCGTCGTCGTTGTTGTTGTTGTATTCTTGTTATTCTCTTGCACAACCGATCCTCTCGCCACATTCGAAGAAAATAGATAGATCATCCAATAAATAAAAAACGAACGAACTAACTAAATAAATGACGAGCGGCTGCGGCTAGCACCGCTCTGGCTGTTCCCACCGCTGCCGCCGCCACCACCGACGCCCCGCATGGCTATGAAACAAGCAAATTACTTGTTATTATATTCGTAGCAACAACAACGACGACGACGACGACGACTAAAACGAGAACAACAACAACAACAATGACAGCTGCAACGAACAACAAAATTCAAGCAGCCGAGCAAGTCTATCATCAGAATCATTTATACTTAAAATATATATATATATATATATATATGCCGCTGTAAACACCCCTGATGTAAAAGCATAACATATGTAGCACCTTTTCGATAACAAAACTCGCGAGTTAATCTAATGCTGAGCTTCTCTATAAACAAACGATAGACATTAAACGGTACCAGGGTCAGCAGATTCCTTGCCTTCAGCCCGAGTGCGACCACGACATGTAAGTTGCAGGTACTCACTACAGGCATTCAGGAAGATTTAGTCAGTGTTCTCTGCTTAGGTCGTACTCTATATATATATATATATATATATATATATATGCATATTATTCTTAATACATCTCAAATGTTATCATATGGTATATCAGTCGCATAATCAATCGTCTTCTGGATCTAATGTTGTATTGTGTGATTAATAATTATTCCCTTGACATTACACTTTGTGCGTGAAAATCCCCCCCACAAGTGGCCCCATAGCGGTGGTGGCAAAAGCAGCGATACAGCAGAATGGAGCAGCCGCCGGGGTGACCGGGAGCGAATGGAAATTCGGCGTCTTTTTTATACACAACCCTGCGTTTAACTGAACTAGCCGCGAGTAGCTTTGCACCAGTGATATTCCGTGATAGTTAGTAATGAGGACGGTGATGATAAAGATAAGGAGATTAATGGGAATCACTGGATAAGCAACATCGCTTGCACAAGCAAACAGGTGGCCTCCTAATGGTCAACCAAATTGTCCAAGACAATTGTCCGGACAACGGCGAGAACAACACTAACAATTCTACATGCTACGCGCCAAGCGCCCTGCGACCACCAAGCGATGAAGCGATTAAAACGGCAACATGAACAACAACACCAACAATAACTGCAACAAAAACACCAATAACAACAAGAACGTCAACAACAACAACAACAAACATAACAATATAAACGAACAGTTGAGACACACACACATACACGCAGAGACACAATCAACCATAACAGTCCGTCCTGGTCGTTCATCCTGAGTGTCCTGATTATCCTGGCCGTAGCAGAAGTAGGAGGAGTAAGAGGTATTCCCAGCACAACGACGAGCTTGAAACACAAATGCCCACCACAGCAACCACAATCACGACCATAACATATGTCATAGAATGACAACGAATATCAGAACAACACAACACACTTGAACTGAACTACATTGAGTTACTGCATCATCGAGTACTGTGTGTGCGGCCATTTTGTTGTTGTCGTTGTTGTTGTCGTCGTAGTCTTGAAACACGACTGCAACGGTGCTGAAGGCAGGATATATGTATGTATGTATATATAAATATATGTATGTATATATATATATATATATATATCATCGTCATCACCAAGCCGCATGCACTAAAGTCACCACGTACACACGCACACACCAAATCGACGACGAATCAAATCATTGCCAACGTATATCAGCCGAAAACATTTAGTCCACAACGCGGCTGGCCAGTCGAACGGCGGGATCAAGAACTCAAACAAAAACATGATCATCATAACGACACGAGAAATACCAGTATGAATAGACGGACAGCTGCTATTCACAAATTGCACACTGTATATACACGCACATCGAAGCATATCGTAGAATGAAATGACCACTCGACAGTGCCAAGAACAACAACAACATTAGCAGCAACAACAACAACAACAATAGCAGGAACAACAACAACATTAGCAGCAACAACAACAACAACAACAACAACAACAAGAATCACCACCAACACGACAATACGGCGCTCACTTGAGCCACAGCGGTTGTACTGTTACCACAGGGCTATGCGCCATCAGTATAAACTTGACGAGGCAACAAAACATTCAGCAGAGAGCTAGACTTTTATAGGTAGGTAGATACATGGACAGTAGACAACATTTATAGGTAGGCGGGTAGATACATTGACAGATGGGTGATACGTATATTGATTGATACGTATGGATACATGGACGGTGGATGAACACGATTTACAGCCAATAGCAGCACAAGCATAGCAAAAAAAAAAAGTTGAACATCCACATACACAGATCTTTGCCGTCGACGGCAGCGACGTAATTTGTTGCTGTTGTTGTTGTTTTGATCAAACTCGGTTATTGGTGGACGTCGTGCAAACTCGGTTATTGTGGACGAGCACGTCGTCGCAATGTTGTCTCGTCGACAGTGGAAGATAAATTTGTTGTTGTCGTTGTCAACGTTGTCAACGTGGTTGTTGTTGTTATTGTTGTTAACGATATCGTTGCTGCATTTCACCGACGTTGTTGTATACAACAACGACGATAATGTTGATGATGTTAGCGCGCATTGTGAATTGATGTAGATGAATTTACTGGCTCGCACACATTCTTTATCCGCCACCGGTGATCCGACCGACTGGTCAATGGCAACAAACTGCGATGATGATGAGGACGACAACATCACCAACAACAATACAACAATAACAACCACGCCAACAACAACACCAACAACACTACAACAACACCAACAACAACACCAACAACACTACAACAACACTACACAACATCAATAACACTACAACAACAACAACAACACTACAACAACACCAACATCACTACAAAGACACCAACAACACTACAACAACGCCAACAACACTACAACAATAACAACGACAACAACGACGACGACGACATCAGTGACATCAACCACAATTTCTTAACATTAATTAGCAACAAGAACAACAACAGCGACAACAATGACGACGACGACGAAGATGATGACCATACCAGCAACAGCAGCAGCAGCAACAACAACTACAGAGCGATGAGCGGAGTCCGCGACCGCAATGATGAAAAAACGTTGTTGGTTCGTTTCTCTCGACTGTTCGACGTTCGATATGGGCCACCCACCCGCCGCCACGGCCACCACTCAACTACTAATGCTGCTGCTGCTGGTGCTGTTGTAGCAATTGCTGCAGCTCTCACTGTTGCTATTGCTTCTGCTGCTTCTGCTGTTGATGGTGGTGTTAATGGTGGTAATAGTGGTGATGGTGGTGATGTTGTTCTGTTCTCAGCCTGCTGGCTGCCAATCGTGGAACAGACAGCACACCACGACACCACCATCACCACCACCACCACTACCACTGGCGTGTTGTCTCGTTGTTGTCTCGACAACGAACTAATAATATCCAATACCATATCTACAATGCGGACAGACAAACAGACTGGTACAGAATGACGACACAACCAACACAATAACGCGCTGCTTACAGAGAAACTGATCCACCACCAACACACAGACACACATAGATCCACACGCATACAAACACAGACAGATTATTAAATAATAAACACAGACAGATTATTAAATAATAAACACAGACAAATTATTAAATCATAAACACAGACACATCGATATTTTTCGTGTCGTCGTCGTTAACAACTTCGATGCTGTTGTCGTCAATACTTACACTCCGTTTTCATTACATGCTGGGTTCGGCTTCGGCGTGTCGGCTGGCACTTCTCTTCTGCACTGGTGCCTCCTTACTTGTCCACAAGATATATTGTTTTACTGGCAGGCAGGAAAATAGACTCATTGGTCGGTTGGTTGGTTGATTGATACAACCGGTCGTTGCTACAACTCCTGAATCTGTACCACCACCACCACCACTGCCATCATCACCTGCACTACCACCACCACCACCACCACCAGCACTTACAACAAGAACGGCCGTAACAGCAGCAACAGCTGCAGGACGTTCTTCACGACTGCACCGCCCGCAGCAGCAGCAGCAGGAGCACCAGGACACAGTTCAATCGAGACTTCACTCGAGACTTCAACCGCCCCACCACATTGCAAACGAGTGGCGGCAAGCGGGGAGCACAGCCGTTGTCGATAAAAAAATCGACAACAATAGCCTCACTGCCATAGCCTGCCTGCCTGGCTGTCAACCTACCTGTTCGGTGCACGCACTTTTTCACTCGTTCTAATTTGTATTTAGGCCGCCGTCTCTTCCTCCTCCTCCAGCAGCTGCTACATTCACTGTTTTTCTATTTCTATGCCTGTCTGGGTCTATGCCGCATCCCTAACTAATCAATCAACGAGCAACCACTAGCCGTCACTCCATTCCATTCCACTCACTGCACTGAACTATTTACACTAGTATATCATTCCATTGCCTCTCACTCATAGACACTACTCAACGGCTGCTGTTGCGGCTATTATCGCGGCGGCGCGCTCTTTCTCTCTGTTCTAACTACTGCTGAGATACAAACGCATCTCAGTTCTAGTTAGTTGTTGCTGTGTTAATTCATCGGTATCCATCCATCCATCGAACGATTGATTAATGGATTGATTGATCCCGTCCCGTAGCAGCACGGCGCTCACGCACATATGCTGCTCGTTCGGTGGAGGCTGGCCGAGAACCACAACAAACAACAACAACAACAACAACAATAACACCAGGCAGAAAAGACAGACATACATATAGACAGATTGGCGAGCGGGTTTGTCGTCGTCGTCGTCGTCCGCCGATAAATGGGTACGCAGGCATGCAGCAAGGTGGTAGTAAAAGCCAATAAAATAGGCGCGACAGGGAAGCTAATGGGAAAATGGACACACAGTTTTTTTAGGAGTTGATTAGATTTCCGTATACTACGGGCTTTGTCCGAACCGCCGTGAGGCGTAATGCCAAGCTGACGGGCGCCCGGCCGTCAATAACGAGCCGATTTAAATTTCGCGCCACGCGTCGCATTGTGAGAGGGCGTATTTTTGTTATTGTTGTTGTTCTTGCTGCTGGCGCCGGAGGAGGAGGAGGAGGGGATGGAGGAAGAGTCAGAGTCGTTGTCGTCTGCAACCAACCAGAGCAGACGCTGTTGTAACTGTTGTTGTCTCGGCGGGCGGTTCGTCGTGCTACACGAATATCTAACATGAATATAAAACATCGAAGATCGTAGGTACTCTTTGCGCGCATATATATATATATATATATATATATATAGTATATCTCCAAACAACTCAAACAAACATCTTGGCTCTGTTAAACTTTCATCACTACGCAACAATAACAGCTCATGAACACAATCATGCTACTCATATGTTACGGAACGAAAACAACAACAAGGTCACGATTTGAGGTGTTATTGTTGATGGCTGTATTGGCTGTCGGTGAGCGCCCAAAACAGACATCTGCTGTATCCGTGACTCTGTGTGTGGCTCTATGGCTTTGTGTCAAATTGAAAACACAGTGGAGTGGTGAAGGAGTTGTTTGCGTGAGAGTTTGTTTATGTAGATATGTTAAAAGGTGAGTAAAGGTAGTAGTCGATCAGTCGTGTTGATGATGTTGGCGATGAAAATGATGATGATGATGATGATAAAAACCATGATGATGATGATGATGATGGTCATGATGATGGCGGTGGTGGAGCGTGGAAGAGGAGAAATGATGAGATATAAACAAATGTCCGATGCGAAATGCCATCTGGGTCGAGGCTCAGTTGAAACTTCAGCTGCAACAATCGTGCGTGAACAAAGATGATGACGATGGAGATGGTGAAGTGTGATTCGAAGAAAAAAATCATCGTCCACAAAAGATGAACAAGAATACTGCTGTACGAACGGCCGCGGCCGGCGGGGGTAGTTCTTGTTCGAACGATGCTGTTTACGTGTGAGCAATGCGTCTGCGCGAACTCGGTGAGTCGCGTGAAGTCGCGTGCGTCTCTCTACTGTATGTTGTGTGCCTGCTTCGTTGTTCTCTAAGGGTCTCTCTCGTTCCCTCCCTGTTAGAGCGCGTCGTGTGAGTGAGGCTGTGAGTGTGAGGTGAGGTGAAATGAGGTGAGTCTATATCTCATCTAGCTTGTCTAGTTCGAGGTGTTTCGAGGTGCTTGTGTCAAGTGTCTGCTGGCTTACCGTACCGTGCCAGACGACACGCAGCACCTCGTCGCCACCAGTGAGTGATTCGGGTTGCCCTTAGTTTAGCAGCAGGTGACGTCAAAATAACAACAACAACAGTAATAAGAATAATAGTAGCCTTCATCATAATAAGCCGCCGCTGCCACCGATGACAACGACGACGAAGACGAGCTTCAACGTCATCGACAATCCCTCAAATTGCTCTATGAGCTTCACGCGAGCCAATCGGAGCAAGCGAGATGAGCCACGGTACGAATCTCTACCACCGCTGTGGTCACTGTGATTTTGGCTATTTCCCTCCGTGCCCTTGCCGATACCACCAACAACATGCTGATGCTCGTCTTCGTCTAAGAAGTCAATCCGCTGTCTGTTGTGGCAGAATACGGAATGAGGAAGCTTAGCATCTCGAAGTGATATAGTAATTATTCATTTATTTATTTGTTGACTGGCTGCCTGATTAGTTATTTAGTCTTTGTTCTGTGTATGCTTGCTGCTGCCGCTGCTGCGTCAAGTTCAAATAGGAATGATCGAACGATCGAAGAATGAGGCGGTGCTTTCACAAGGCAGCTATATAGATATATATATATATATATATATATATATATATATATATATATATATATATATATATATATATATATATATATATATATAGATGTTAGCTAGCCGCAACACAATCGAATATCACCTTCACAACCAACTACTCCACAGCTGTTGGAGAACCACTGATTACCTATCTATCTGTTGATTTGTCTATTTTTCCATCTCTACGGATCAGAAACGTGTGATAAGCATGATAATAACGACAGCAGCAGCAGCAACAATAACAACAACGACAACCAAGATGACGATCACGGTTTGCGGTGAACTGATCGAAGCTGTTCAAGAAGAAGGCTTGTTTGAAGAGCAGCTCATTGCGTGGGCAACAGTGCACTAGGAGCATAGAGAATAGCAGAGAGAGAGAGAGAGAGAGCGCGCGAGAGAAAGTGAAAGGTACCACCAATACCAACCACTACAGAAGTACAATGAATGAATTATTTGCAACCTAGTAAATTTACCACTTTTGCCACGGCGGCTGTAGTCCCCGTGTCGGATCAGGTAATAAACATAGCCAAGCCATCTGAGCTTTCATGGTTAGTGAAACAACGTAGCATAGACGTCACTATATATACATATATATATATATATATATATATATATATATATATGTAATAGAAAGATGAATTCACGTTATTGTGGTTAGGCAACTCATTGATCGGGATGCGGGTTTCCCGCCGTCCGACTCGGATTTTCCGCTGGTACGCCGGCCCGGCTATTCGAGTTCCCGTCGAGTTCGTTCGTGAGTGAGTGAAGTGAGATCAGTCTATGTCGGAAGACAACGATGTTTGCAACGGCGCGAGCGCGTTGGCCGTGATCTCGTCGTCAGGGCACGACCAGGTGGATTCACGCGTGCGCCCCACTACTGAAGTGTGATCCTCATCCTGGCTCTGAAGTGTGTTGTGACCCGCTGTGAAGTTGTTGTTCAAGGGCAGAGCCAGCATTCGTTGGTCAGCAGCAGCAACAACAGCAGCAGCAGCAGGTGAAGTTAAGTTGGTGACAGTTGAATTGAGCCGAGCTGAGACTTCGAGGAGCGGCGTCCTCGTCGAAGCTGACCCCCCCCCACGGTGATCGAGGACTCGTAGATTCGTTGCTGTGCCGCCCCCTCGACAAATCTCCTACCTAACAGGACAACAGGACGCCAAAACGCTCACACAGTGGACGGTCACACTATAGCTCCTACTTGCCTATAGGGCACCTACGATCGGTACGTGTTGTGTGTTGTTTTTGTGTTAATAAGTTTACTTTTTTTTAAATCACATTTACCTTTATTAAGCATTCAACATTGTTCATCCGCTAGACTTCGCCCCCCCCCCCCTCCTGTTTTGCGAAGGTCGTTAGAGTGACAGTTCATTGTAGCGACGACGGCTTGTGGGGTGATTCGTTTCGAGAACGCGATGTGCCAGGTACACGCTTGCAGCTGTTGCACGTTTACCGGGGACAGCTGTTATGTGAGTCGAGTCCAGCTGTTGTGTCGGCGAAAAGCATCATACAGCACAATGTTGTCTATTGCCTACTGTCTATCTATCGTCTACTGCCCGATCAAGTCTCGATGCGCTTAATTTGCACGTAAAAGATTATGTATGTAGCCTAAAGTTTATATTCATTATATTGACTCGACGCCAACATACTTGCTGTTTAGCGTGTCCAGTTTCTTCCGAATACCATAAGGCTATCAACACTTACTAGACGAGTGAGTGGGAAAAATATGGAGGGAAACCAGCAATCGTGGTAGTACTTGCATTTCATGCTGCGTTTGACTGATGCGTCTGGTGGCCTCGCTAAATAGATGAGAGGACAAACGCCGATTTTTCATTGTTAATTTTGCTTACCCATATATATATATATATATATATATATATATATATATATATTGTTTAATTCCGTCCCGCTACGTTTGTACTACCAGTCTTTTGTCTGCGAAATTGTGCTTCTATATGTACTTCCTATTCGTACTGAGGTTTATTGTTACAGGTTAATATGTTAATGCACTGCTGGTGGCAGTAGCACTCGTCCAGTACGAGATTTTGTTGCTGTTATTGTTGTTGCTGTCGCTGCTTTTGCTGATATTATTGTTATTATTATTGTAGCTGTTATGTAAATATAATAGGAAATCATTGTTAAATGTTATTATTATTATTATTTTTTATTATTATTATCATTATTATTATCATTTTTTAAAATTATTATTTAATTAATATTGTTTTTATGGCCGTGGCATTTTTGTATAACGAAGTCGTGTAATATGCAGTTCCGTAGATAAACCGATCATGTTGGCACTTGCAGCTATTATACCATTGATCGGCCTAGGTCAGTAAATCTATAAGTCTGTCGAGGCAGCCAGTGTGTTGACCATATGCCGGAGCGACTGTGGAAGTTTCTCTCTTTGCTTCCCTCGAGTCATTCATTCATTGGGCGCCCGACGCCTGACTAAAACTAAAAAAAGGTCGATCCCTGCGACAACGACGCTAATAGAGGCAAAGACAAACAGGTTGGCCGACAATCAGGCCAACAGTTAAGGTCAGCCACTTCTGGTCTACTGTTTGTGGACCACCAGTTGACGACAACAAAAACCCGTCCATAAAAACAACAATAACGGCTACATCACACAACAAATGTGTGCTTACCGTGCCACCCATCTGCAATATATATATATATATATATATAAAATTGAGCGGATATATATATATATATATACTATAGAGACTCGTATATCATTAATTGGTTGTGGTAAGGTGGACAGCTGTGATCTAGACTCTACCCTCGCACAGTGGTTAGCGATATCGTATAATAGATGGTATAAATTGTCACAATGTTGACGAATACTCAATTAGCTAACAGTATATAACTCTATTTTCATGCATGAAGATAGGTGCGATAAAGGTCTATTGTTCGTTGAATGGAAAATGATCAAAACAGTCCGATGCCAAGCGGGTGCTTCAAGTTTATGATACCTATCACGTGTCCGTTTTGCTTCTAGTAGTAGTAGTAGTATATAGTTTGCCGAAGTGAAAAGTGGACACGTGTAATCCGAGAGCGCGGAGATCAGTATGCGATCTGCCCACCCAGACCTCAGGTTAAGTGAACACTGGCATAATGGCTAGTTTTTTTGCCCTGCCAGTGTTGAAGAGATAGTCTGTGAGTGAGAGTAGAGAAACTGTGCAGTCAATCAGCAATCACAGTAATGGCGATTGTTTCCAAGAATTTATATAATATATATATATATATATATATATATATATATATATATATATATATATATATATATATATATATATATATATATATATATATATATAGCCCAAAAGTGTGTATTCATATAGTCCAAACTGTGTAAGGAAGACTACTCATTGTAATAATTAACCACTAGAATCAAACCAGCCACACAACCTGTCTATCGAATGGACGAAAGATGGAATTTTCATTTCTGGACTAGTAATAGTATCATAGGAGTAGACGACAGAACAGTACTTGATGCTTCAGAGCGGGCGTTAGCAAAGAGAATCAGTCCGTGTTAGCAGCAGCAGGTATTGTCATTGTTGTAGCTCTTGTTGCGATTGTTGTTGCGGTTGTTGCGATTGTTGTTGCGGTTGTTGTAGTTGTTGTTGTTGCGGTTGCTCTGCTAGGCGCTCTTATTGCTAATGCTGGCGACACTCGCGGCCACGACACGAACCGAGCTAGCTAGCTAGCTATCTAGCGGGCGACGACTTGGACTCTGGCAGGCAGACAGGCAATTTAATCAGATGATGTGGCTATAACCTTGACACGCGTTGATGACTACTCTTATTCGGCTCAACGGTGATACACCCGAAGCTCCCTTCGCTTGCCCTCCCTCGCTTGCTTGTGTTTTCTCTTTCTTTTACTATGCATTTCTGCCTTTCCTTTGCTATATATATATATATATATATATAGACCTATAGATGTATATATATATATCCCTTGATTCTCTCTTTCCCGTGACGCGTTTCCATGCTCTGCTCGCATCATCATCAACACGACTACAACAACAAATACCGGCGCGTTGGAATGATTGCTCGAACAGCTAGCTACATTGTATATATGTATATATTCCAACGATGGGTCCAATAATCCGACGACATCGCTCCTTGATGCTGCAGCTGTTGGTGCCCGGACGACTCATGTGTCCGGATCGATGTCGTGGTTGTTCGCCGTAGATGAGGCAAAATTGCTATTGCTAGAGCAGCGGCAGCAAGGACAACAGCAGCAGCAGCAGCACTTTAAGCGAATTATCGACTATCGGTTGGTGAACGTATAGATGATAGGCTATTGGCAGCTAACTACACAGAACTGCTAAAATTGTACATGTACATATGTTGGAAAAAAAAGGAAACAAGAGCGCGAGGCAACAGACACAGCACATGCTACAAGTGAAGATAAAATATCAAAATAATGATATAAGTCTACTGCAGATACGTGCCTCACATTTCGTGATTATTCGTTTATGGACACGATGAAAGCAAAATTACTAGCGTTGCGCTTGTCGTATTTTACATATATATATATATATATATATGTACCCAACGCATTGATAGTATGTGCAGTTTTAATAAATCAATTTATATATATATATATATATATATATATATATATATATATATATATATATATATATATATATTAAAACAGCACATACTATTCATGCGTTGGGTACATATATATTCTATATATATATATATGCCTTACCGTAAGGGATAAAAATTGGTTTAAAAAACAACGGGTCGGATAAGCCGGTCGATAACGTTACGCAGCAGTAGTACACCATCATCAACCGTTCATGCCGAGTAATTTCTTAATCCTCGTTTACATAATATAATCCTGCCGGTGCCCAAGAATTGGGACATTCCTGATATGGCTGTTGATACTAACTATTATTAGTAGTAGTAGTAGTAGTACTGTTGAGTTCTTACAATTGTGATGAATGAACCGTTTTCACTAGTTATCAGTTAATTTCTTCATTCTTAATCGTTAAGTTGTTTGCGATACGTTGCGGTAGCCCCACGGTGCGAGTGGATTGATCCGGTGCGATCCTTCCCGCTCCCCCTTCCCACCAATGGGGCATTGGTTACGCATTGCTTCAAACATTGACTGATAAACTTTTGCTGTGGTCAGTTTTCGTGTTCGTGACATGTGATAACGGTCGTTTCATCAGAAAGAACTACGTTCGCTGATTGCTTCGCCGCTGCACACTACTTACGATACCTACGACTACTACTATTACTACTACTAATATATAGCTAATAATCACTAGTCATAGTATATGGTATGACGGTTGTTGTTGCGGCTATGTGGTGGCGCAAGCTCACTGCTGCTCTACCGTTTGACTTTCTAGTACGTACGTACTTACTTATTTGCTGGCTCTTACTGAGAGCAGTTCTACTTCAACATTCCTTGCGCGCGCTTCTAAACAAAAAAAAAGAGACCTATTTACATGGGTGACAAATTCTGCCTCTAAGTGACTCGCTGCTGGTTGATGTGGTGCTCGTTGGTTTGAGGCTTGGTGTAGCGCCAATTGACCTACACAAATGTATTCTTGCTTGTTTCTACACACAAATTGCATGGCGTGCAATCCGGCCTAGTTGGCTACAGCCCAGCGTCGTCCAATAATAAAATGCATAAAGCGTTTGCGATACATATTTGCTCATATATATATATATATATATATATATATATATCGGAGACAATTGTCCACTCAAAAAAACAAGTTTGCTAACATTAACGAAACTTATATAAATAATAAATAAAATCACACGTTCGCAGGGACACCAAATGTTCTTGGTCCGACAGGTGAATGATTGATCCCAATGAATAAATAATTAACAACATGTAAAATTTTTTTTTGTAAAAAAAATCAAGCAAATAGATATAATCATCGATGATATATCTGTTATATATATATATCGAAAGATATGATATGCCCTATAATATTATTATTATTACTGTATTGTATTAACTTAATTGTGAGCGTGAATGAACCGTTTTCCTGTTATCA
Organism: Dermanyssus gallinae; assembly: GCA_003439945.1. NCBI lineage: Eukaryota > Metazoa > Arthropoda > Arachnida > Mesostigmata > Dermanyssidae > Dermanyssus > Dermanyssus gallinae. Next base: position 157,757 of record QVRM01002147.1, on the reverse strand, counting down.
GTTAATTTTTGTTTAAAATATTTGTTCACACACAGATTATTACGTTATGATAATGGCGTAGTTAGTCTAACCAATTGGGGTCATTTACTTGGGACCTGACTATCTCTGGGAACGATGTTGCCCCCATGGGAATCTAAGCTCGCCCCAGAGAAGCGAAATGAACGAAGCAAGATAGATTACTAGCAATATTCGCTGGAAGCCGTCGCGAATACTGCAAATAACGAAGCGTGGCGCCTTCCGACGCCCGTCGACTTACGCCGTCCTGTAATAATAGTCTATATATCTACACCGATATGTGCAAGTTTTTCGAATGATCTACCCTATAGGTATATGTATATATATATATGTTTATACGTCTGTAACACATACGTACATAACTATGGTTCTGCATGTACTTTGCGTACAAGATTTTAGCTAAGTTGCATTTTTTACGCGATGTCTTATTTTACATTGTGAACAGAAGAGTGCAAACTACCCCTAAGCAATCTGCATGAACGTCTATCCACACTTGTTTGAACGTCACTAGTTAAGTGAATTACTATTAATTGTTAAAGTTTTGCTGAATTTAAAACGTGTACACTTTTTGCGAATTGAATTTCGGCACATGTTCTTTCAAAGCGATTTTTTACTTGCAAATTTTAGTGTAAGTTATTATACATAAGAACATAAACATGCTAAAAAAGAACACCCCCAATAAAAAAAGGTAATTTTTAATTTTAAGTGCATGACTCTCCTATATATATATAACCAGGAGTTGAGGTGACGTTTATGTAGCTGTTTTAAACAATGAAATATATCAAACGCTCGTTTTACTTAAACTTAGACTTTATATATATATATATATATATATATATATATAGGGCGACGTCTAAGGGTGCGCTATTATGCGCTAATTATGGTTGCATATGTGTTTAACGTTCCATGTACGTGTGTATGCAAGCACATAATTGTGCAGCGATTGAAGTTTGTAGACATACGGTTTTATTGAAAACGATCGAATCTTTCTAATATTCCGGCTTATATGGCGGTGAATATTTACAGGCAATGTCTTCTTCGTCGACATCGGCTTCGACTGCTTCGGCGGCTAAAGGCGGGAAAGTATCTCGTGTTCGACCGATGCAACGTAAGTGTGGTTTGCGCTTCACCTTTAAAGTTCACTTCCTTGCATTATTGCGCAATCGATCGCTACTTTACGCCAAACTCATACATGAGACAGATAAATAAATGTCTGAGCTCACCTTGCGCGAATGTAGCCTACCTGCCGATGCCGTTCTACCGGTGATGCGGTTTCAGTTTTTAATTTTGGTCAAAACGACCTTCGGTCTGGATTATCAGTTACAGCTTGAACTAAATGTATCGCTTCTACAAGCATTGTATGGAACTTAATCTCGGGCTGACAGACAGCTTGAATCACGCACGACCCCTGTGTAAATAAATATATACGATGCGCACACTGTCCGAACTGCGGATTAAACACCCATGTAGTTGCCAAGAGCACTAAGAGCTGCTCCAATAACCAGTCGCCTATAACATTGAGGTACTTCGTCCATGAGGCCGTTAGATCTCTTTCATTCACAACTGGAGCCTGTTTAGAGGGTCTGCATTTTCGGCATCTACGTGACATGTACGACCAGACGACCCCCTCCTCAGAACGTCTACTGAACGAGCTGAGTATCTTTGTGTCCATTGTACTTAATGGTACCTTGTCGTCATTTTGTCTACCGATTTTCTGTGGTCCTAGCCTAACCGCCCTTAGAAAACAGGATAACTGAATTAGATGTGCATTGCGTGCGGACTGGCTTTACGAGAATGGCTTCTAAGATTTCCATGACTGTAAATAGAAATACCATTGTGAAAGCGGTTTCTCCCCATCAAGTTGAGGTTGCCATATGAGGAGGAGCAGGAGCCACGGTGCATGCCACGCGTGCCTTTTGGCAGGCAGAGGGCCCGACAAGAGTGCTAGCTAAACCAGACTTTCGAAATGCGTTTAACACAATAAGAAGAGATAGAATATTTGCTGAGGTACAAAGGAAGGCTCCAAGACTCCTACCAATAGTGTGGCAGGGCTATGGAAACCCGTCAATCCTTGCCTGGACTACAGATCTAGCCATAGAGCCCAGAACCGATATTGAACAGCGAGATCCACTAGGGCCAGCGCTGTTTGGTCTTGGCATCTCTGAGCTGGTAGTCAAGTCTATAGAGCCCTTTAACATCTGGTACCTGGATGATGCAATCCTGGGTGGTCCCGTGGATGTCTTAGCAGAAGAAATAGAGTTCGAGGAAACGGGAGGGCTGACGCTCAACGCTTCTAAGTGTGAGGTCACAGCCATAGGAGGCAATACACAAGAGCAAGAGAAAGCTATTCAAATAATTATACAAACATTTCCCGAAATAATGAAACGATACAGGATGATTCAAATGCTCTAGGTGCTGCGGTCATGTGTGAAATAATCCCATGGGTTCTTCGTGCAAAACGTGAAGCCCTTGTAAGAATTCGCCCGCGTTTGGCAACTATGCACTCACCCGTCCGTGGTTCACCAAGATTGAACTATGTTGCGAGCATACCTTATTTTTACATATACCGAATACCTTGCTGCTTATGAAGAAACTATTAGGTTATTCTGGGTGAGGTATTGAATATTAGTTTAGAGAGGAGTTTATGGAAAATAGCAAGGCTTCCAATAGTCTTCGGAGGCGCAGTGTGCTATGCTGCATTATTGAATCAATCTGGCTCTCTAGCGGAATCACTTCCTAATGAAGATGCAAAAATAGTTAGAGGAAGGGCAGATGCGACGATGAGGAGCCAATTTGACCCCGGCCCACTGAACGAGCACGTGAATCAACATTTTCTCGACGCTGTAAAAGTGAGAAATCATCAAGGGATATTATGGATGACCTTACATCAACGAAAGAACGTGTCGTCTTTTAGTGGCTTAACACTCCTTCTACGGGGACTGGCTCCAAGCGCTATCCATCCTCCAGCTTGGCACTATGCTGGACCCCAACTCCTTCCGTATGGTGTCAGCCCTTAGGGCTGGCGCCTTCGTCTGCCAGCCTTTTTATGTCTGCCATGCGGCTAATCTGTTGACTGTGAACAGTCTACACCCGCTAAGCTGTCTAAAAGGTCTCGGCAGACTTACAAGACACGCGGAACTCAACGCCATATTAAGAAGAGCTCTTAGAAGGGCAGGGATACCATCTACACCCGAGCTAAATATATTTTTATGACAGCAGTGAGTCACCATTCCGCTATGGTCACAGGGAAAAGCCTTGCATGGGATGAAACATGCACGGCGGCCTTGTCTTATCTACGCCAGAGCGCAGCTAAATCTGGATGATTTACAGAACGCGCGAACTCTAAAAAACGAAGGACGTATCTCAAGCTATCAAGCAGGAACACATTGCATTGGGGAGACTCGGTCTCATCAGCATAGGTACAGCGAAAATTTTGATGGATAATAGAAAGCGTATAGAAGACGTCACAGGTATCGCGAGGCCATGATAATGTCTTTGGCCATCTGTAGGGGGAAGATGGCTTCGATCATCGGCGACATGAATTGAGGAAACTAGCAGAGCATTATGAACTTGGTTTAAACGTTTATACCTCGCAGTTGTAAAAACTGACAATGATAATGCTAGAAATTAACATAATTCCAACCCTCATTAAGTTTTAGAAAAAGACTACAAATAGTAGTAGGTACTGACATATTGTTTTATACAAAAATAAACCGCCTCAAGAGCTAAATCACCATCAATGCAGATAGCTAAATGAGTATTTAGTAGTTTAAAATTTTAATGTGGTCATCAATTTTGATCGTGCGAAATGTAGTTCCTAATTTCGCTTATAGTTGACGGTTTGTGGCATCCTTACGTCATCATTTGATACGACTCTCGGATGCTATATTCAGTTTCACTACAATTATGGTGAATATTATACATGATGCTAAGGTGCGTGGCTGGGACGATGTCGTCAGGTCTTACCTGCGACTTTGATTTAATCGTTACCTTGATTTTAACACACGCGTTGCATACCTTTTGCAAAGGTACAAACTTGTATTATTTTTATTATTTTTCGGTACCAGTACCGTTTATGTTAACTAACTTTATCATTCATGTAACGAAGACAACACCACGACAAGATAGAGGTGCTGCAATGCATGCACTTTTCCATGACCAGAGGGTAGTGCGGCAGCATCCGCTCTAAGAGGTCTCTCTACAGATCACGCACTCATCCTTTGGGTGGGTCAAGGTAGTGAGTATTCCCCGGAGGTTGCTATAATGCAAACGTACGATGCATATTGGCGGATTTTGATGCATATAGGCAACTATTAGCGGATATTGACGAATATATGCGGCTATGAATAGATATTAGTAGGATATATAACTTTAAGCGGGAACATTACTATGAAAACGTTATTTTTCGATCGGCGGTTATCTACTAGTCACACGACGTGGTCCATCTACGCGCATAGGAAGAAATATGGTATACCTGTAGCTTGCTACGAAGCTCAAATGCATATTCTATTTTATGATATGGAGACGGGTGGTTAGAGCCTACTCCTGGCGGAATTTTTCGCCGGGGAAAAAGATGAAATATGTTACACTGGGCTTAAACCTATTATTATTACTATTATTATTTGGCATTAATATATATGGTTTCGGCTGGTGGTAAATTTGCAGGCGCTGCTATACCCCGTCCAGTCGGGACCCTCACTGGTGCGACATCGTCGTCGGCGCGTCCAGGGCCCAGCAGTGCTACCTGCGTCTATCGCCTCCAGCTCCGCCGTGGCAAGTTCCCACCCTGGCGCAAGTTCCAGCAATCTACCCCCACAACAGCAACAACAACACGGCACTGAGATGTCTGGAGTTGGAGTTCTACGACAGCGACAGCTGTGCGCTGAGCAGGCTGCCCAACTGCGGGAGCTCGAGTCACATATGGCCGAACTGCGCAAGAAGAACATACAGCTTCAACGCGAAATGCAGGAGGCGTACGGGCTTCAGCAGCTGAAGAGTCGAACCGTCGACGCCCTCACGAAGGACCTCAACGGTGAGTGCCGGGTGTCGCCGTCGTAATTAATCCCTGCATCACTCGTCAATTAATCCTGGTGGCGATTTGGCGTTATATAATTAGCTGTGCGTGTTTAGTACAGTGCATTCACGTGCGTACTAGTTAATCGTGGGCCATGTTTATGAGACTCACATTGCATGCACTAAGCAGGCTAGAAACGTGACGATATGAACAACAATCAATGTTCATCACGAAAACAACGCTACACTAAAAATTGCCACCGACTGCAGCCGCATTATGCAGCAGCGGCTGTAAGAATGAAAGGGCAAGCTATTCTGAATTCCCTTAGTGGCCACAGGCGACGGCCGACGGTGTTTCTGTCGATTAATCGGAAGTTCTAAGATCCATCTGAGGTTTGAGATGTTATAATCAAGACCAACAGAACGTTTGGATTGACGAAGGTGACTCAGCCAAATCAGCGTAAAATATTGTGTTACGGTAAACTTTTTTGCGGTTGGAGATATTGCGTGGGTTTATAGTGTCATCATTACCGAGCTCGAATCTATACAACCAGTCAACGGGTTATATAAGCCGATACGCGTGCTCGTTGTAAAATAATTTTCGCTGGTTATATAGAAAGGTGTCATCGGGCATACGACTGATGTGATGTGTTTTTTTCTGTGATATCAACGACGTTTGTGTTTAGAGCTCGTTGGCTTTTTGGGCTTCGAAACTTGTTTTTCTTTTCTAGCTCACGTTTTGTCTGCGTATGTACCGTTATGACCAGCAGACACAATACTGAGCAATCAACTCGTGTGAAATTAATGGATCGTTGCGATAAACCTGAGGTGACATCATGTTTTGTAAACATTTGCTTTTCCACTATATATATATATATATGTATATATGTATACACAACATAATGGGCGTGTGGGCGTGAACGTTTTACCTTGGCAAAATTCTTCCTGGTTTTTCTGGTTGTTTATGGGCATATTGCACACCCAGTTTGGTCGCCATCAGGCGTTGGTCGAATCGTTTTCTGTTCATTTCTTCATCGATCTGTACCTCTGTAGCATCTGTAGCTCTCCTATATAAACAGTAACTGTAATAACAAGTGGATGTCATAACAGCAGCCGTTTCTGTCAGATGGAGCAAGCAAGAGAGGATAGTGGCTCTACTTGTTGTGGCTGCTTGCTTGGCCATGCGTCTCCCTTTGTATATATATATATATATATATATATATATATACAGAGAGAGGCCAGGCTGGCTTAGTGAGCGTGTTTTTATGTGTAATATTTGACTATATACCTAACAAAGGTGAATAATAAATGAATGAATAATCTCTCTCTATATATATATATAGAGAGAGAGAGAGAGAGAAATATACCAAGAGCTACAAAAGGATTCCTATCAACGCGTAGTTACGTGGTTTGTTCTTTTTGTTCTATCTCATACTACTAGTAGTTCTCATTGGGCGATAATTACGCCGATGTTGCTGTCAGATCGTGGCAACAGCTCTTTCTATCATGATAGGAGTATTACTAGTAGTAGCGACAGTGGTGATCTACTATTTGCTACGAAGTTTTAAAAGTTTGGCATATATATATATATATATATATATATATATATAGTTTGAAAAAATCGAATACTTATTTGAAACATTGCCAATCATGAATACTAGGCTTACAGGGAAGAGCTCGCATGCACTTAGTAGGGGACTGACGTATATTTGAGAAAGTGTTGGTGATAGAAAGGCTAGTTCGGTGTGGTATTCCGAAGTTAGGCTAGCTGGGCGTTGGCGTTAAGGTATCACTCAGCGTGATTCGTATTCGGTTGCTAAGGAGTGGGCAAATCTACTGAACTGAAGTCAAGATAGGATTCCAAGTAAAATCAAATATGTTCGTGCGCCGAGTCAAACGTTTTTTGCACATCTAAGAATATGGGGTTTACATTAGCTCCTCGTTCCCACGCTTTTGTTAAATGCTCGTGCTACATTTGACTCAATTTGGCTTAAGATGAATCCAAAATGTTTAGGATGCATGCACTAGGTTATTAATTGCTGTAACTAAGTGTGGATCTGGTTATTTTCATTTATCAATGAGCTTAGTAGGTAAGCTTGTGTTAACTAGGTAGCATCATTTTCAACTGGCAGCGCTAGTTTGTATTTGTAATGCCTAAAACCTGGCCAGGATGGTTCTAGCTAACGAAGGAGGGATTTGGCCGTGGCAAACGCCTAAGTGTTCGTTTTGTGGCTCTTCCCTCTCTCAATGTATATATGATTTATAATGAAAAAGCTACTCTCCTCTTTGCCTTGTCCGTCCGGCTGTATTCCGTCGCGGTGGCGTGTGGGGCAACGTGTGCTGCTGTAAACGTTGGGTAGTTTACAGCAGCGGTTCAGCTCGTGCCTGTTCAGTGGTCGGTAACTAGAGCTCATTGATTCGATACTAAACTCTTATGTATATAGATATATATATCTGGTTTGATAACGTCGAACAATAGGTACATACTGAGGACATGACTTTTTTCTCATGAAAGTCAGTACTTACAGTATTGCGCGTTGAGCTGGTACTTATATGCGTGTGTGTGCTTTTGCCTATTTGTTTGTCTGCTATATACCTTGCTGTAATATAGGGAAGGTGGAGCTGGAGAAACGCGTGAACGATTTCCTAGCATCGACTGAAGCTCAAAGCCTCGACGATGTCTTAGATGAATTGCAAAGTTTACGCAAGAAATGTGCTCGCTCCGAAGATTCTCTCGTGGAACTCAACGAAAAGTATCGCAAGGCTGCCATCCGTAAACAGCAGCTGGAAGACTCTCTCGCGGAGCTAAAGGCCGAGCTAGCCACATCTCGGAGAAGCGACCCGGCGGAACAGCAGGAGTCCGGGCTAGCTGAAAAGAACGGCGAAGACCTTAAGAGTATTGTTAAACGCAACGCATCTCTGGAGCAGAAATGTACGTGCATATGTATGTTTTTTCAAGCATCTAATAGTAACGAACATTTGTATCGTCTGTGGTTTAGTGAGCGCTTTTGGAGTGGTATTTTGTACGGCTAAGTCGTCATTCAGATTTTGTTGTGATATGACTTTGAAGTATGGTATCGGTCTATAGTTAGCAGACTGTTCACACAGCTTTGTATGTTTGCAGGCGAGTCACTGGCTGAATTCAAGGACAAAATTGTGAAGCTTGAGATAGAGAAGCGCGACTTAAAAGCGGAAAACACGCAGCTGAAGGGCAAGTTGAGTTCGGTGCTAAGGGATAAAAAAGCGCTGCTCGAAAAGATCACACATATCGAAGGCGACTCCGCCCAAAAGCTAAAAGAGTTGAAAGACGCGCAAACGCGACATCTTGAGATGCTGAGTAAACTCCGACGTAGTCATACGAAGATCGAGACTAAGTACAAACACCTGCTTAAGGAGAGAACGCAATGGCAAAGTCTGTTTCGAACGGCTAATGGCGAACTGAGCAAGAGTACCGAGTCGCTGGCCTCGATCAGCTCGGCGACGTCGTCGAGCGTGAGTCGGACGAGCTTTTTTAGGGACAGCTCGAATCTCGAGGAGTACAACATTCACCTCGAAAGCGAGCTGGTGGCGGCCCAAGAAAGCCTTAAGGTGGCCGAGAAAGAACGCGACAGACTCGACAGAAAGCTGAAAACTCTCGCTGAGCAGGTGCTTCAGGACGAGAGTCTCATCACTGAACTGGACCAACATCGAATAGCTCTCTTGGAGGAGCGCGACAAACTCAAAGAGAAGTGCCTTACTTTCGAGGAGAACAACACAGGTTCTGCAGAGGACCGTAGATGAGCTTCGTGAGCAACTGGATACGGCCCTTTTTGAAAACAATGAGCTGTCGTTGAGAGAAGACGAATCTTGTCCGTCGTTATCGGCAGGAGAACACAGTATCTTAGTTAATTCCAGTCAGAGCGTGGAGCTGTTCGAGCAACAGACGCGTAACCTCGAGCTGCTGAAAAATATTGTCGATCAATCGATAACGCGACAAGAGCTCATTGTGGTCGAACGGTTAGAGGACCTCCGTGAGCGACTTGGGTCGCTGAATGTCCTCTGTGAGAAAGCTAAGTCGCTGCTGTCTGCCAAGGATGAGAAACTGGCTCAGCAGGAGGAGGTTATTTCGGAGCTCACGCGACAAGTTGACGTCCTTAAGAATAATGCAGAGTCTTTGGCGAAGGACCTTGGCGAGGAGATGCGGGACCGCAACGCCACTGAAATGGGCAAATTACAGGACGAAATCAGTGCACAGGATGCTAAGATGAAGAATTATGAAAAAATGCAAAAGGTTCTAAAAAAGGCACTGATGGAGAATGAACGCCTAAAAGAAAACGAAGAGCTTTTGTCTGCCAAGATTGGAGCCGCGGAGTCGCGGGTCGTGGAGCTAGAGACGCAACTTAAGTGCGAGCAACAGCTTGTCACCGACAGCAACGGTAAGGCAATAGTAGTAGCTCCACCTCCACATAATAGTCAGTAGGCTGTAATGAAGTGTGTGCCAAATTATTTATTCTTGTACGTTTGATGTGTTTGTCTATTTGACTATGAATTATCATAGCTTCGTTGTTTCTCCTATGAATTATCATAGCTTCGTTGTTTCTCTTTTGCTCCCAGGAAAACTCAATCAGCGTCTTCGACAAGCAGAGCTCGAGAACGAACGTCTTCAGAATGAATTTGCCGTTTTTAAAGAGCAAATTGCGGAACTCGAACGCGTCAAAGATGCTTTAGCGTCAACAGAGTCAGATGGGGAGACTCTTCGGCGACGGGTTACCTCTCTTGAGCGCAGTCTTGAGGAAGCGACATTAGAAGTGTACCGTCTTTCGAAGGAAGTGCTTACGGTCTCAACTGAGTCAGAGCATAGCGCATCCGCGCTGAAGGAGGCTACTGCCAGAGCGGATGGCTTGAAAATGACACTGACAGAGAAAGCTCAGCAGATCGCAAGATTAATACAGGACCTGGAAGCTGAACGGTCAGAGAAAGCCTCTATAGAAATGGCAATGGCTGAGCTTCGCGAAGAGGCCAAGAAACACCAAAAGGAGGTGGACGGGAAAATGGCTCACATGGCCGACGAAGTGAAGTCTGTCAACCGAGAACTAGAGAGCGTACTCCATGAAAAGGCGAAGAGAATAGAGGTGTTGGAGAAACAGGCGTTAGATAGCGAGCTGGCTCAGAAACGTGAACTGGACAAGCTCCGGAACAAGTTGGAGAGGGAGGCAGAACTTCAAGGTGAGGCAAAGGCCGTTTGTGAATCCTTTGTTGCCTCTCTTAAACTGGAACTGAACAGTAGTAGCCTTTCGCTTTACGAATTTCTACCCCAAATGGCCCAAATCGTACTTGAGGAAGTATCGGTAAGGGCAAAGCGTCTCGACGATGCACTTGCCGAATTGGAGCAATCTCGTAAGCACGTTGACGAGAGTGTTTCGTATGCGCACACGGTACAGCAGCTTCAGGACCAGCTCGGCAAGGACGAGCAGAAACTGAAGAGGTAGGTCGCTTTAGATCGATATAAAAATATTACCGTGTGAATAACGATACACTTGCGTGTCTTCGATTACACATGTCTATAATCGATTTACATTGCCACAGTTGTTGCTTACATTGCCGATGGGAATATCACTTTTCAGGTATGAGCAAGCTCTGGCTGATCAGTCGGCTTTGATTGAACGCATGAAGACCGAGCGCGCTGAACTCGAAACAAGCATTTCTGAGCTTCGGGTCAGCGGTGACCGCGAGATTCAAAATCAGAGCTGTATTATAAAGCGTTTAGAGGCGGAACTTGAAGAAGCCAGAAGCCAAGCCAAGAGGGCTGCGCTGATAGAGGCGCATTGCAACGAGCTTGAAGCTCAGCACGGGACGATAATCGGCGAGAAGGATGCAACTATTGCCGACTTGGAGCGGCAGCTCGAGCAGAAGTTGTCGGAAATGGCGGATGCCGGCGAGAAGCTCAAAGCGTTAGATGGCCTTCATATAATTCAGGAACGTCTAGATGCGGCGACAGTCGAAGTAGATAGGTATCGGGCAAAATCCGAGGCGCTACAAAAAGATCTCGAGGACCGAGAAGATAAGCTTAAATGCAAGAATCAAGTTATTCAGGAGCTTGAACGAGAACTCAGTGAGAAGGTTGCAACGTTCGACGAGATGGAAAAGGTGTTCACTCTTAAAGGGGAGGAGTATAAAAAGGTGCGAGAAATGCTCGATCACAATGAAGAAACGATAACAAAATTGAGCAACCAGTTGTGTGAATCAGAGACGGCCATGAAAGTGCTTTGTGGCAAACTTCTCCCAAACGTGACAAATGTGACATCCGAAATGTATTCAGGTCTAGCCGAACGGGCAAATGAACTTTTTGAAGAACTACAAGCATTCCGCGACAGGTCAGCCGCTCTGGAGAAGATTCGGGATGCCGGCGATATTGAACGGAAAGGGATGAGTCAGCAGATAGCGGATTTAACCTGCAACCTGGCTGCCCGCGACGATGAGCTGCGTAAGGCGATCGAGTCGATTCAAAGTCTGACGGATTCGAGGGATAAGCTTGCCGAAGAACTTGCATTAGAGCAGAACAAATTGCTAGGTTTGCATGATGAACTTCGAGAGTCCAAAATAGCAAACGAATCACTGCTCACGAACCTTGAAGTGTCGCAAAATGTGGTGGAAACTAACTCTGTTGAAATAAGTAATCTTCGAAAGCTCCTTGCGGGTTCCGAAAACGTAATCAGCGGCCTCTCCGAGCAGCGCAACGAGGAGATTACGAATTTAATGGATCAAATACAGAGCCTCGACCGCGAGCGAGAGACCCTACAAGCATTGCTTGAAAAGGAGCGCGAATCGAAAGATTCCGAACTTCAGCGGATGTCTGCAATTCAGGTCGATCTTAAGACCGAAGCCGAATCGTTAGTAGCTGAGAAAGATGGCCTTTTGGCTGAAAAGACTGCGTGGGAACAATTGAAAGCCCAGCTAGAGGAACAAGTGGTGGCGATCAAGCTAAAATATAACGACAAATGTCAGGATTTTACAGGAACTAGAAAAGGCTCTTGAAGGAAATAAGTTAGACATGGGACGACTCCAGGAAAAATTTCACGCGCTAAAACAAAAATACGGAGAAACAATAGAGTCGTTGCAAACAGATTTGTCGCAAGCTCAGATTGAGAGAGCAGAACTTCTCCAGAAGATTCAAGTGTTGGATGCGGAGGCAAAGTCTGCCGTCACTGCTAGAGCAGAACTTGAGACGAGTTTGCAAAACAAGTGCGAGTCTGTAGAAGTGCTCAGGAGCGAAATTGACCTTCTCGATGAAAAACTGCGAGAAACGTGCTCACAGTACGAGGAGTCCGTGCAGAGACTGAATGGACGCGAAGCCGAGGTGGGTCGTCTCATGGATGAAATCGCCGAGGCCAAGATGACCCTATCAGAACGATCCGAGGACGTCAACTCGTATCATGACCACGTCAAGACGCTGGCAGAGGAGAAGGTCCGTCTTGAAGCCGAGGTGGCCGGCCTGAAGCGAAGAATTGAAGAGAACAGTGAGGAGTACCAAAAGGAAGCTCTGGAGATACAGCAAGACGTGTCTTTTGTGACTGAGCGCTACAACATCAAATGCCACGAATATGAAATGTTGTCAAAGAACGCCGCGGAGAACACATCTGACATTAATGCACTTACTCTAAAACTTCTATCCATGGAGTCAAACCTGTCTAACGCGAATAGTAGAGTTGAGGAGCTTGAAAATGCACTCGCCCATGAAAAGGCTAACCACGAGCTTCAGCTGAGGAATGAGGTGGCCCGAGGAGATGTAGCACTATCACGTGTAAAGGAACTCGAGGAGAAATTGCTCGTCGTATGTAACGACTCCGCGCGGCTTGCTCGGGAACTTGCAGAAGCTCAGTCTCAGCTAAACAATATGACCATTGAGAAAGATAAATTGACCACAATATGTGTAGGTTCGGAAGCTAAAGCGAAGAAGCTCGAGAACGCCTTGCAAGACACGAAAGCTCAAGTCTGGACTTCAGTTAAAGGAGCTTCTTACGCTAAATGACTTAGCAACATCATCTCAAACCGATCTTCAGATGGAACTCGAAAGTGTTCGTATACTTCTGCTCGACTCTGAAAACAACGCCCGCTCAATTAAAATCCAATACGAGGACAAGTTAAATTCACTTCAGGATGAACTCAGTAGCCGAACAATAAGCGAAGAGTCTCTACAACGTGGCCTTCAAACGGAACTTGCTTCGATGCGAGACTCGATGTCGTCCCAGGAGATGATAATGACACAGAGAATTGAGGAAACAAGCGGATCGTTGGAAACAAGCCAATTTCAGCTAGACAGAGAAAAAGAGCTAAGCGAGTGTCTTCGTCGAGAGAAGCAGGCTCTTGAGGACGAAATGACAAAACTTCAAACGTCGTTTAGAGACACACAGTCGAAACTCGATACCGCTCGCCATCTAATTAAGGATTTAGAAGAGGCTAAGCAAATTCTCGAGGCCTAAGCTTCAGGAAAGCGTCGTCTCCGCAACAGCCGGCGCAGTCTGATCAGGAAGCACTACGCGAGGAACTGGCCGAGTCGCGCGAAAGTGCCGCGTTTCTTGAGAAGCAGCTGGCGAAACTGCGCAACGAGTGCGCCGACCTACAGTTGTCGTTTCGGTCGCTGGCCCGAGAGAAGGCCGCGCTGGAGCACAAGTACACGGAGCTGAGCGCCAAAGACTTACAGGGCAACTTACGTGACGACGCTCGCGATCTCGAAAGCCGCCGGCTCGAGCTCGAGTCGGCCCGCGAACAGCAGTTGGAGGCGGCCCGAAGTAGCCTGGTCGTGTACCGCAACCAGCTCGACAACGTGTGCAAGACGCTCGGCCTCGAATCGGCCGAGCAGATCGTGCCGCTGCTACGACGGCGCGAAGCCACCGTCGCGCAACTGGGCTCGGGAGTGCTGATGATCCGGAGGGAGCTGCGCGCCCAACGACGAGACTTGGACCTTCTGCGTCAGCTGGTCGCGTCCCAGCGAGCCGAGTTGACAGTGTTCGTTGGTGACGCCGGCAGCCAGCTGAGTCTAGCCATGACGAAGGCAGGAGGTCGACGACGAGGCAGCTGCGTGGCAGAGCGGCGAACCACATGGGCCGCCGAGGCTCATGACCGACCATCACGAACTTCATCAGCAGCAGTACCAGCAGGACCCGTACGACCACCACCGCCAGCGAGAGCATCATTACCGCCAGCAGCATGCGCATCATCAACATCATCACAGTCATGCCAATCATGATCATCATCATCAGCATCGTGGTCGTCTCGTTGAGCTGTGCCTCAGTGCGTTGCGTCAACACAACCTGCATTCGCTGTCTCGAGCAATACCATCTCGGCCGTCGCTGTCACCTTCGCCGTCAGCAGCTGCTGCAGCAGCAACAGCAGCAGCAACAACAACCACAGCGGGAACAAGGATCTCAGGTGAGAACGAAGACGTTGGACGTCTTCGGTCAGCTTCAGTGCACGACGTGTTCGCACCTAGTACACCACTCGACGATTTCGACATGCACTTCCAGACCTTCAACGGTCCCACAGCCCAGTTCGTGGCCGAACAGCAGGCCTCCTCAGCAGCTCGCCGAAAGCTGATGCAGCTTGCTGCGGCCATGAGCCACGACGACATCACTGCACCTCCTCATGCCGATATTCACAAAAGTCACCCGACCACTGACGTCTGCGATCGATCAGGCCAGCAGCTGCTCGATCAATCCTCTCTCGGTAAGCTGGTTGCTATTTCTGAATATTGAATAGCATATATATATATATATATATATATATACTTAGTCAAGCAGTGTTTCAATTAATGCCATCCTTTCGGAAAAGCAGGACGTTTCGAAGCAGGGAAAAATGCAAATATATATGAAAACAGGTCTATGCTTTTTTCCTGTGTGTAAGATTTAATACACATTTACTCCACCAGCGATCTGAAGCATTTTTGTTTGTCTCGTTTTTTCATAGAATGATTGTTCTCTAGAAGAGGGCGTCTATGCTAACTAGTAGTATAGTAATAATAATCACTCGATGACTTACTGCTTTTATTTTGTATTCTTTAGATAATGTCTCGTCTCTGTCTGGCACGTCTCAGTCGAGCCTCTTACGCATCGATCCATTTGATACAATTAAACAACAAAAGATCCTAATCCACGAGTTAATGGCCAAATTAGAGGGAACCAAGAAGGCTCTTGATGGCGAGGTGTCACGTCGAAAGGAGTTGGACGAACGCTTCCGGCTATGGTCAAACGACAAGCGCCTACATAACGCTCAGGTGTCCTTCAACGTTGCGCAGGTACGCACACATTTTTTAAACGTTATATTTATATACCACTTAATAATGCTATGTCGCTGCTTGTGATGTTGCTGTAAATGTATGTCTGCCTGATTGCTGATTTCTACATTGCCTAAACAACAGCAACTACTACTATTACTACTAGCACTCATTTAGATTTTAGAAGGTTGCCGCTTATTGAGCTTATACTCTTCGCGCCTCCTTAGTTATTATTGTTAATATTGTTTTTGTTGTTGTTATTAATATTCTTTATTTCTATTATTTTATAACACCGAAATGCGTTTGCAACGTTTAAAGTTATTTTCTGTTCAACTTGTTGCTAGCTAAGGAGGGAGTCTTACCTTATTTCAATTTCCGCTGTCTTGACGTCGGTTTTATAAAGACCAAACATCGGCGTATACCTTGCAATCTTTGCACACAAGCGGTGAACATTTACAAATCTAGCCGCAAATGCACTGGTAACTGGAACACATAGCAGTGTCTTTGATTAATAAGTTTTTATTTATTTCCAAAACGGCCGCTCTCTGGAAAGGCGTCCAGCTTTTTATTTTAAAACTTGATTTTCGTAAACTTTTTGCTCGAGCTGATTTTATCTCATTACCGACCGATGCATCGATGCCTCGTTGTTAGCTTTATTCTTCGATCATCTAAAAGTTTTCTCGAAGTTGTCCGTTATATGCCACCTATGATGGTAGAGCGAGGCGCCGCTTGGTATACAGATGGAATCAGCTCAAGGAGGGCGAAATGCGTTAGCGTCCAACGGGGGTATCCGGTCTAGTAATTGAGAAGTCGGACGTAATTTCAGAGAACGACTGTCATATCACACGATCACCATTGTCATTTGTGTTTGTGTGCTTTTGTTTCGCCTTTTTTATTTTGTTTTGTCTCTTTTCCTATCATTTTCCCTTTTCTTTTGTGTGTCTTGTTGCCGCGTACGCGATTGGTATCATCACCTACGTGGCCGTCGTCGTGTCTCTGTTGCCGGTATGCTGTTGGCCCTCCCGACTGGTTCCTTCAAGTAGACACGACGAACGACTGCAGATAGGAACTAGCTAAAGCGCCTTCCCCACTATCAACTACCTATGGCGATGTCGCTGAGAGTTGTCATCTAGCCCATTTCTTTACAACAAAATTGAAGCCACTGCCAGCTCCAAGACTATCAATCTTTGGCCATCCTATGAATGGCCTCATAGAGAGGGCCTTTTCACGCGTCGAACATCGAGGTACACCGCACACAGGTCAGTGTTTCGCCGCTCAAAGAACAAAACCATATTACAAACAAATCATTAAATGTCCCTCTTCCTCTCTCTCTCTCTCATATATATATATATATATATATATATATATATATATGCACGTACTTAAATCCATTAATATATTAATTCGTTCAAACCTACGCATACCTGTTTTATATGGTGATAGATTTGTTTCCTTATTTCATCAGCTGTCTTGCTTTTGTCCACACGCTTTAATACCCTATTAATGTTTCGACTGCGGCGACATAAGAAATTCGTTTATTCAATTAGAAATCCGTGCTTGTAAACATTACCCAAAAATGCTTCATGCAACTCTAAAAATACGCATGGAGCTCCGCTTTTTATCATGTGCAATTGTATGCATGTGCACGCTTTATTTAAACTGGGCCCAAATTTAGTGATCGGTTCAACGTCGCTGTACGTTGTGCGATATATATATATATATATATATATATGCAAGATGGGGCAATGTTATAACAGTGTTTCAAGGAGCGTTTAAGCTTTGCATATAATTATGTGTATGCGTACCGCCCGTACATCTGTTGGTTTCCTGAACGCGTAGTGTGAGTTATGCACAGTGTGGTGTACACAGCTAGATAGATAAACACAACAAACTAGCACTCTCGGTGCTAAAAATTAGCTAAGTAGCAAAGGTAACATATAAATCTCGATGCACTGAGTATATATATATATATAGTACACAGTCTAAAGTTTCATCCGTGTTTGCTTTGTAAGACATTATATATACATATATAAGTGGAACATTATCTTACATATAAGCAAATAAAACTTTTTATTGTTAAAAAAAGTGGGACATTCATATATATATATATATATATATATATATATATATATATATATATATATATATATATCTTGATTATATATATATATATCTCTTGATTATATATATATATATATATATTTATTTGAGCTCTCTGTAGAAGGATGCCCTTAACTAATCGGTGCTTTGATAATGGGTCGTGTCGTTTATGATGTGTGTGTGTGTGACAAATAGATGAACAGCAGTACTGGAGTGGGACAGCGTGAAGATTCATACGATTGCATCCCCTTACTGAGCTCGCAGAGCGCCCTTATACCCGAGAGGTCACTTCACGTAACACGGCAGTATCCTAGTTACGTCGACAGCTTTATTCGATGGTTGATCACCTCCGGGCCTGCCAGGTTGGTAGCGATCGATAATCGCAGAGGTACAAAAACAAATGCCAACAATGGCAACATACTACAAAATCACGCTATTCTAATAGACAGATAGTCTTCCCGTTAACAATGTGTAAACGATAGCATATTAAGTGAAAAAAGTGTTTAGCATATTGAGAGTGCTTTCTGGCAGAATTTTTTTAAACCGTAAAAACAAATTTGATACTGACGACAAGATTGCAAAATAACAGGTTGATTATGCTACAGCCATTAACTCGTTGGCAGATAGTAAGGCACATTGAGCACATTAAACTCCGACATATCGGATGTCGGTTACTTCAGCAGAATTGATAGATAGGTAGAAGACAGCTAGACCTATTTTCCTTGAGAGCACTAAACGTAAAAAGAAAGCATGTCTCTCTGCTGTCAAAGAGACAGTGCATTGGTGGCAACCCTTTTCGTAACCGATAAAGCCACCCGAGAGTTGTACTTTTTCTCCTCCCTCAGACTTGACCGCTAGCTGGCGATAACCTTTCATATTACGGATATGGATCTCCTCTAGCCGAAAAATTTCTATAAGGAGAACAAGATCAGCCACTTCCTTACTTAACTGTTGTGTTGGACGGTTATTGGCACAGAGCACACCTTCAATTATTTAGTTCCAAAGTAGCCTACATACGAGCGATTTTCCTCGCCGCATACTACTCTGTCGCGGATAAGACCTTTTAAGGCACTCAGGCCACCTAGAGCAGCGATGCTTTCTTTGACCATCTTCTCATAGGATCACATTGGTATCGAAATAGAGCGACTGATTGATGTTGCCTAGACAGCGTGGAAACAAAATGAAAAATCTGATACGTTTCCTACTAATCACGCGTTCCTATGTTTTGAACCTCTATGCCCTTATTTCTAAATTTCGCAAACGGATGCAATGAAGATGAAAATAACGCGTATTTTTTTGTCATTCTTTATGATGATCTGTTTTATTTTGAGGATTAACACTGATGTTTATTTGCTCAATTGGCTCTTGCAGATCAGAAAACCTCTCTCAAGACACGAAACCAACTTAGTGTATTACAGGACAAGTGAAGCAAACCGCCTCAGCAGCGAAAAAGTAATGCCTTTTTCAGTCAAGCAAAGCGAAGCGGTTGCAAGTTCCTGTTTATCTCAAATGTGACAGTGTAGCTGCACATCGAGCAGTGTCGCCGAACAATCGACCGTGAAACCGTGCTGTCACTATTACGCGATTAAAGCTCATCTGCCTTGATTCACGGTTCCGTTTACGGTTAGAGGATTTTGGCTGCCTATTGTTGCAGACACACGCCCAACCACATGACGTAGATAGAATGTACACCCGGCAAGTGCACCGCTCCGAGGAAAGCCAGCATTGTTGAAAGAAGAGGAAGAGTACGATTTGCGGACGTCAAAGGAGATCGGCCACTGGGAAGACCTTTGGATTGTGGTAAGCCAGGCACAGCGTTGTCTGAAGGCCGCAAGTGCAGCATGTCTATGTGCTGCAACAAACAGGTGCCCCCGGCCACGCTTGGGCAGAATCTTTGCTTTGGAACCATCTTACCTTGCTCTCTTCGTTTGAGGACTTTTGTGGCAACCCTCGTACAATAGTTATTAGGGGTGCCTTTTGAATGAGGAATCAAATATAAACGTGCGTAGCGCCGAGAGCTCTTTGCCTTAGTTTTCAAGTTGTGTGTTTGTGTTTCATAGCAATATGTCAATCTGCTTCAGAAGTTTTAGGTCGAGTGCCTTGAAGATGTTAAGGTCAGGCAAATACACCCGCACATTGGCATTTTGCTTCCGTGTCTGACACAATTTTAGTCAACTTAGTTACAAAAAGCAAACGCGTGTTCGTCGAAGAAAAGTAGTCACTGTCGGCGTAACGCTGCAACACGACTATTAGCAGTCTTAATCGCTTTAGTGTTTTTTATTAAGCAGACGAATTTAGTTAAGCGGTTTTTTTTTTTAATTAAGATTATTACCTTATTAAGTTGATTCTAAATCATACCTAGTGAGCTAAAGTGTTATGTTTTAAACTAGTAACTAATACACTCGAAGTTTACCTGCCAGTGCAGATGCATATTATGTATGACAAGCCCGACTGGCGGACTAGCTGAAATGGTGTATTTCGACACACTTCAAGTTAAACAAATGTAACGTAATGGGCAAAATTATTCATTTGGGATCGTGGAATATTTCCGTGCTGCATAACGTGACAAAACCCGTAAGCTGCAAACGCGGTAGATGGATGTCTATACAATACTGTAAAGTGATCTCTTAAGCGACTAAAAGCTCCGATAACGAAATGCTGGCGAGGGCGTTTTGACTCTGTGTGCCTGGCTGTGTCATTCTACATTCATATGACTGTGTAAAAAGTGAGCGAAGACTGTGAAGATGTTTGTGCTATATATATATATATATATATATATATATATATATATATAGAGAGAGAGAGAGAGAGAGCATACTGATTTAGCATCAAACTATGTCTGCGATTGTTGTTTTAATCGTGGCACACTTGCAGATTTTGATGATGATACAGAGTGCGGTACGGCGTGTTTGTTCACTCTTCTATTGATGTATTGTTTAACCTGGTCACGCACTACAAAAGGCAGGATAATCATCAACTTTCTTGTGTTTCTAGGAGCCTCTTCAGTGCGTATCTCTGGTGTATCAGAGTAACCAAAATAGGGAATTTTTGTGCCAAGTTCGCAGCTGAACTCTTAGTGTGTAATGTTTATAGGCACAAAACCCAAGTGTCGTCCTTAACGCATAATAACCGAAACTGGCCTCTCAAGGACGCAAATGAACCGCAGAAAACATTAGAACGGGTTTTATCGCCCTCAGGTTTTGTGTGTTTACCTCTATTCCAGTTCTGTGATGCATGCGGTTGTCATCGTTACAACGGCTTGCGCTTGTTTTTGATAGATATTGTTACTTGTTATGGTGGTGATATGTTTGTATATTATTTGTTAGTTAATTTAGACATACATTAGACACACAAAGCATTTTGTCTTCCATCGCATTTAAGGCGCGAGTTAATTTAGTTATGCTTTTCGTTGTTCTTTACCCCGCTGTTCGGCATTGTGATTTGTTGGTATATATTTGTATATAGACATGTCTGCCTTTAAATAATTTACAATAATATATCAGGTCGATTGTTATATATATATATATATATTCGTGTATGGTATTTTCGTTTCCATTTCCACCAGAAACAAGTAAAAAGCGATTTGAGAGGGTGGAAACCGTCAGATCGGTGTTCGGTGCCCAATTACAATAAATAACAGCACTTTTAATTGGGCAAATCGTTCATACAACACAAATGACAACTCGTGGAACCTGATTACTGAGTAATGCGCACTTACCCATAAAAAGTATTATTGAATCCTACTACAGTGATGTATTTTTATACATAGACTCAATGAGCAGTAATGCTAAGATGGCGGTTACTGTATCGCCGCGTTCTTAACACAAAAAACAAGATGATGGTAAATTAAATAAAGAAACGTATTGAAACCTTTTTGGGATAAAACAGGTGTCTTTTGGTTTTAACATTTAGCAGTGGTACATGTTATAGAGACCTACGTTTAGCAGAATATATAATAATATATTAATTATGTGTAGCAAAAGATACATTTGAGATGTAAGAACGTTCAAGAACACACGGCCCGCTCGAGAAATAACTCAAGGCGTTAGGTCTAGGTTTAGGCTGTTCCACCTAGCTAATATATATATGCGCAGCCTTACTACAGATGCTTTATTTGTTTAATAATCGCCAAGTACAAAAAAGAGCTGTAATATGTGCAATTTGTGTAATGAGATGCACAGAGGGTTTCTTCATAACTTGTCAATTTAAACGGCCTCGGGCAAGTTTACACGCGTAATACGATAATACGAGAGTTCAAATGCCATTATAACGAAACAACCAACTGCTCGGTTCAGGAAATCAAAAAGTAAAAATAATAATTAACAACTCCGTTACGGTAGGCAACCATATTAGCCATATTAGGGAAACTTACTAAAGACCCACAGCATCACCAAGCAGTATTATTACATAGTATAATGACACGCAAATCGCAAAGGTAGACTTCTCTACACATTGTGCACAGTTGTTGTTAACGCTGTTGGTGTTTTAGATATTTGTGCAGATACCGCTGCGCTGAGGAATATAGCTAAACTATTCGTCTCTACAGACTATATTTTTTTATGATATATATATATATATATATATATACACACACCCTTAAAATTATATATGAATATATTGTAATGCTGATTCGACCTACAAAATATAAAATATCACTACGCGCTCGCATGCAACTCTCACATTAGTCAACCTGTTATTTAAATAACTACCCAAAAACGCCCGCTATGGCTGGTGTCCCATAATCATACGAGATAATTGTCAAAGTACGTAATAAATTGAGTAGTTTTATGTTTAGTCATTTTGCCATTTCTCAATTACTTCTAGCCTTCTCTCTTTTCCCCGCATTGTTGAGAATTGCCATTTTGGCGCGTGGTTAATTCCTTTGCTCGAGAGGTACTTTTTCGCACCAAAGTTTTCCAATATCCTCAGAAATATGAGCCGTTCTCTCCTCGACAACGCTACGAAGTTTCGCAGCCACTGCGTCGGGGCTATCGCCGGCGTCAATTCGTACCCACGTATCGTCCTCAAGCTCGGCGTATCTACAAGTAAAAAAGTGATTATACGTATAGACACACGTATATGCACACAACAATGCACGCAAACATACAAGGAAAAGTTCGACTTTCACAAGCAAGATTTATAGCTATAATAGATTATGATCTACATCTCTACAAATGACTTTGGCCACCGAGTAAGCGGTCTTTCGGTAAAAAATATTTGTCTCCGTAGTCGAGGAAAGGTTGTGAGAAGTTTGACCCGAACGTTTACATTTTCCATCTAAGGACGTAGAGTATCCTTTTCTAGCACAAACATCTTCTGAACCTTGACTCCACAGTCTGCCTCCATTACAAAACGACTCGAATTGGCATGCGCGTTCAATTTTCTTAAGTTGCGGTGATACACAGATTTGTTTTAACAGGTTTGACCCTTTTTCGGAGCTTGTATAGCATAACACTCTGTATTTAGTATTTCTCAGTAACAAAGTATCGACATATTTCACGGCGCAAGAGGCTTTGAGCGTGCCTTATTCAACTTCCTGCACTAAAAAGCAACGTTCGCTTCCACGCTGGCTGGTCTTTTCGAAACTTATATATAATATATATATATATATATATATATATATATATATATATATGTAGAGAGAGAGAGGAGCAAATACATGCAGGAGCAACAAACTAATAAATAAACCTTCACTTGCCTTTTGGCCACTTTAATTTGAAAGTCTTCCTTTTCGTAGCGTTCCTCTCCATAGCCACCCCGTGCCTTAAGTACTTCCGGGTCGGCTTGCAGAAAACAGACAAGGTCAGGCTTTGGCAGGCCAACATCCGGCTTTTTGCACCAGTCAAACGACAGATTAGGCTTCGCCGACGAAAAGGCCACTCCAGAGAACGCGTAACGGTCAACCACCAGCGTCACACCTACAACACACATACACACAAACGTACATAATCACGATCACCACCATCATAAAGCAGGGAATAATAGTGCAAAATGTTCTAATTATATAGATACGTATTTTTACCCTTGATATAACATGAATGTACCATAATAACGAGATATAAGGATCGACAATAAACGAACTGACCTTCGTTCAGTTTACTAAGCATCTCAACGCGTTTCTCCCAGCGATTGGCTGAAAATAGCAGATGTATCGCGTGGTCGTCGAGCTCCTTAGTATTCGACAGGTAATCACCAATGATCTGCAGAGCAACAAAGACAACAATCAAAGCGTTAACCACACGCATCCCAAAACAATAAAGATTGCCATTGATATATATATATATATATATATTATTATTATTATTAGGTTATTTCGAGAGCGATAATAATATATATATATATATATATATATATATATATAGGGTGTTGCAGGAATATTTGAAGCGCGATACGTGGAATTGTAGAGCTCGTTAAAACAGATGTTTTTTCCAAAGGAACATGGTCTCTGAGAAGTCTTGTTTCGGAGTGAGAGTGAAATTACTACAATTTGTGACACTGGTGTTTTTGCCCGAGATAGGAGCACAAAATGTGCTGTTGCGAGACAACCAGTCCTCCTAGACAGAAACTAAGCACACCGTCGTGTTCGTGATAAAATTCTGCTCCATCTGAAGAATATGCAAGGCCGGTCAGAAGACGCGACATGGTCGCTTAGAAGAGAATTCGCCAAAAATGAAGTTCTTTATTAGCGTTCACGCCAAATACTTCAGAATCATAATCCTACAACCACTCACAGCGCTCAAAACGGACATGTTTAGCCAATGCGCTATTCATGGCGATCATTTTGGTGCCAAACATGTGTCAATGCGAGGTGTGGTTGCGGAGTAATTACGATTTTTCGGAGGGCATGTCCAGATTAAGTGCATGTAAAATGACTGTGTGGCGACGTTCACTACCGCCGACGTGTCGCGCGACAGCCGCAGCGCGTCATTTTTAGTCCGCAACCACAGCTCGCATTGACACATGTTTGGCACCAAAATGATCGCCATGAATAGCGCATTGGCTGAATATGTCCGTTCTGAGCGCTGTGAGTGGTTGTAGGGTTATGATTCTGAAGTATTTGGCGTGAACGCTAAACGCTCGCAACAGCACATTTTATGCTCCTATGTCGGGCAAAAACACCAGTGTCACAAATTGTAGTAATTTCACTCTTACTCCGAAACAAGACTTCTCAGAGACCATGTTCCATTGGAAAAAAACATCTGCTTTAACGAGCTCTACAATTCCATATATCGTGCTTCAAATATTCCTGAAACACCCTGTATATCCAATATATATGGAATTGTAGAACTCGTTAAAGCAAATGTTTTTTCCAATGGAACATGATCTCTGAAAAGTCTTGTTTCGGAGTGAGAGTGAAATTACTAGAATTTGTGACACTGGTGTTTTTGCCCGACATAGGAGCATAAAATGTGCAATTGCGAGGCAACCAGTATCCTACTATACAGAAACTAAGAACATCTTCGTGTTCGTGAGAAAATTCTGCTTCTTCTTAAGAATATATAACGCCGGCCAGAAGATGCGACATAGTCACTTAGAAGATAATTTGAAAAATAAAGCTATTTTATTTTTGATAATATCTTCATCGAATGGTTCACCGCGGTTATGGCGTAATTACGATTTATCGGCGGCATGTCGAGATTGAGTGCATGCATAAATGATTTTGTCCCAGAAATATTTAAAGAGCGATTTATGGAATTGTAGAGCTCGTTAAAGCAAATGTTTTTTTTTTCAATAGAACAGGGTCTCCGGAAAGTCTTGTTTCGGAGTGAGAGTGACATTACGACAATATGTGACACTGGTATATTTGTCCGATATAGGAGCATAAAATGTGCAATTGCGAGACAACCGGTTTACCAATACAGAAAGCACACCTTCGTATTCGCAAGAAAATTCTGCTTCTTCCAAAGAACAAATAATATCGTTCAGAATATGCGACACGGTCGTTTAGAAAATAATTTCCTCCGAAAAATCGTAATTACTTCGTAACCGCGGCTCGAATTGCCATAAGTTTGGTGCCAAAATGATCGTCATGAAATGTGCGTTTGCCTGAATGTGCTAGTTTTGAGCGCTGTGAGTAGTAGAGTAATGATTTTAGGGTATTTGGTGTAAAAGCTGATAAATAACTTCATTTTTGCGAATTCTGTTCTAAACGACCATGCCGCATATTCTGGCCGGCATTATATATATTCAGAAGTAGCAGAATTTTCTCGAACGCGACGAATACGACGGCGTGCTTAGTTTCTGTATAGGAGGACTGGTTGTCTCGCAATGGCAAATTGTATGTGGTGTCGGGCAAAAACAGCAGTGTCACAAATTGTAGTAATTTCACTCTCACTCCGAAACAAGAGAGACTCTCAGAGACCATGTTCCATTAGAAAAACATTTGCTTTAACGAGCTCTACAATTCCATATATCGCTCTCGAAATAGTCCTGTTCATCGCTCTACAATTCCATATATCGCTCTCGAAATAGTCCGAAAACACCCCGTATATGTATTATATCATCATATATCACGAAAGATTATACGAACCGTATGCAAATCTCTACTTTCAAGTCTGCCGTTCTCAAGAAAATGCCAGATACTGTACAGTATATGCTAAATGGCCAACCCATTCCTGAAGTCTCAATCTACAAAGACCTTGGGGTAATTTTCGACCGCCAAATGAAGTTTAGACGTCACATGGATGAGGTTGCCAAAGCCGCGTCTGGAATGTGTAACCTCATAATACGGTCCTTCATTATACAGGATCATAATGTGTACTTAAAGCTGTATCAAGCCTTAGTGATACCAAAGTGGACTTCTTGCTGTCACGTATGGATGCCATTCTATAAAAGAGACGTTGACTTTTTGCAGAGCGCGCAGGATAAATTTGTGAAACGAATTGCTCGTCGGTGTTGTCTTCCACGCGAGCGTATACCACTGCCTAGTGTTAGCGAATACCAATCCCACGCCAATTACCGCATGTTTAAACAGCTAACGCGCCAAAATCTTATTACTAGGCAATTTGTTCTACGACCAAATAATCTCCGGAGCGGCGTCTCCATCCGCCCTCACGAGGTTACTCGTGTGGACGTTGTGAGCAACTCATTTGCCTGGAGACTTGCACGTCGTTCACAGATTCGAAACGACTTTGCTTCTATTGTATGACCCATTTTTCAATAAAGGTGATATGATATGAAGATTAGCTAAGCCAATGTGTTTCTATATATATATATATATATATTAAGGACAAACCTTCCCTAAAGGTGTGCTTCTATCGGGAAACCTCCACGCTTCGGCCTTCTTTCCGCTCTTCTGCAGGTCGGCCACGAGTCGCGCGCACTGGGTCGATTTACCGGTTCGATCGAGTCCCTCGAGAACAATAAGAGCGCCCCGGCGAGCTTTCTGCATATGGCCGCTACACGAGGAAGCCATCACCGGTGTAGAGCCAAACTAAGTGAGTTGAGGTTGAGCGGGCGAAGTTTCGGCTTCGTGAGCTATGAACGATACACGTGAACGAAGGCAGATTTCTACAACTGTTCAGTCGGCAAACCGCAGCTAGTAATTAAGCACAGCAAAATGTACAACATGGACAACAACATAGAAAACATATGCATGAATACAGTACAACCTAGACAACAAGAAAACATATGCATGAATACAGTACAACCTAGACAACAAGGAAACATATGCACAATGCTCAGCGCTACGGCCCTCATGCTGGCTGCTAAAGTGGCTGCTGAACATGTGCGGCAAGTCTTCACTGGCTGTGTCGAGGAGCCTGGTGGAGTGGTGGGTACATTCGCCTGCGCCTTGCCACCGGAGGAGACGCATAGGTGCGCGGGTTCGAGCCCCACCGTCGCACCGTTTGAATCTATGGGGGTCCGTCTATGAAGCAATGCGAAAAGCAGTCCCGTAGACGTTAAATCTGTCAGGCTGGAGGTCTGCACTGGCTGTTGTAACAAATTATATTCGACACACCTTGCAACGACACTCCTGATTAGCTTGCTTTCGGCTACCGCTTTCATTAAGGAGTGAAAATCCTTCGTGCTACTACTATTTAAACTATGAGCAACAGCTGCACTGACTTAGTTAGACGATATCGATCGATAAACTCATTTCGTTGCATTTAGCTGCCTCTCAACTCAGTCGTTTGACACCAACATAAAAACAACACAGCAAAAAGAAGCTCTACGAAACTGATTGACTTCAATTGTAGCGTCGATGTTTTTGAAGTAGTTTTTGTAGTGATGCTGAAGCTGAAGCTGCGCAACACTTGTGCATTACCACCACCACCACCACCGGCTCTGAATATGATCGCCGAGCACCTGGCACTCTCACAAGACGGTTGTAGTGTGCCGCCGAATGAATGCTTTAGACAATATCTGAGATCATGCAACTTCAAAGCTAACCTAAAAATGCTAATGATGATGATGATGGCGATGGTGATGATGATGATGAATACGATGACCTATATGTTGCCTGTATCGAAGTTATATATTTCTGAAAGAGACGGGGTTTCGCTTCTCCACTTCGCCGGTCGGTCGGTCGCTGTGTTATTCTTCACCACTCACCTGTTGTTTCTATCCGTCGTAGAGCGTCGTCTGCTAGATATCGAAGTTGCCCGCGCGCGCGAATCGGTGCCACCCGTGGAGGAAATGGCGCCAAACGTGCGCCGTGCACCGTTTCAATGGGCCGATGTCATTATATCATGATCGCAGTCGTCTTGATGATTGGCGACGAATGAAGTGTCATCATTACGTCCAGCACCATCATGTTGGTATTTTAATTGTCATATCGTTCATTATCGAGCAGCTGCAACAAATGTGTTCTCTCTCTCTCCTTCTATACGTCTTTATCGTGTCGAAAGGGGTTCGATATGGAAGATCGACAGGTGAAAGAGCTGTCCATTTATTCTTTGCCAAAATCGAAAATGAGTAAAAACGACTTCGTGGCATGTCGATGAAAGACCAAAGACAGCTTTTTCTTTATATATTAATTGCTAAACACGTGAAATATATATATATATGTTTGCCAGTTCCAAACTGCGCTAATATCAGTGTGGGACGAGTGCGTCACTGAAGCCATCTAGCAATATCGAGGTAGTCGACGCAATAATGAAAGCGTCGTCTGAGAAGGCCCCGCGGCCCAATTTGGTCACAATTGAACATCTCAGACAAGCGATTCATCTTACACCCTGCTTCACTACACTTTCTAACGATGAGATGAAAACGTCTAAACTACCCATGTAATAGAATAAAGATTATCTTAAAAGGAAATGGTGATCCGTTGGCGCCATAATTTTATCGAGGTATCACGAATAAGAGCGCAATCAATGAACTTATATCGGCCATCCAAGCCCGAAGATTAAAAATGTCTTTGAAGTTAACAGATACCCTTTCAAAACTATCAGTAGAGGTTGCCGGAAGTCTCTTTAACTAGATGGTCGCGCCTACCGCTCCCTACGCTATATAGGTGATATGACTCACTTATTGAAGTTGAACTTCAGGCCGCTTGACCACATCGAGGTCAATTTTATTAGGGCCGTACAAGTCCACCGCACTAGCCTCAACAGGTGATTTTATTTACTGGTGTCGTCCCCGCTATTTGTTGAGGACCTACAGAAGATGCCCGCTCTGCCAAAAGTTGGTAGCTTAGAACAAACACACGTCCGAATGGGAGAACAAAATGGCAGACATGAACCTGCCGTTCTACGAAACCCAGACAATTATATCTAGTTCGTGGAAGCGCTGTGATTATAAGAAAATACACCTGATCGTATGATTTAGTAAACATGGCTTCCACTCGAAGATCTGTATTCTAGAGAAGTTCTATGAAATCTCTTCGGTGCGCTTGTAGACTCTGCGGCCAACAATGCGATCACCTCCAACGATGCGATAGAGCAGTTTCGTTGACTCGACTATTGGAGCCGTGATGAATATACAGATAGGTAGACTTGCGTTTCCCTTCACGCTCAATATGTGAGCCAACCATGGTTGCAATTAACCAACCATTGGTAAATAAAACTAATATATATAAATATTTCCGATGTCAACCCTTCTTAGAGAGCTAAATGATTTTTGCTCAACTACGTTTGATTTCACGTTATATTTATTTTTGTGTTCGTCGTAAATACATCTCTCTCTCTCCTATATTCCAACACGGACCGAAAACAGCCCTTCAAATTCGGGTCGTTTTTCGGGGCAGACTTGTTTGACCAACAAGCCTCTGCTGTTCTCTCTTCAGAGCTCACATCAATAATTGCAATCTTGTAACAGCTTGCGCATTTCCCTCTATAAATAGAAAATGAAGCGCAGTAGATGGTGTCGAGTATCAGCCACTCTGTTGGACCACCCGGAAGACCGCTTATACAGTTTGTACAGAGGGTTAGCGGCAGCAAGTAAAGACGGACCAGCATAGGCGGTGTTTATTTGTGATAGGTTTATCAAGAGCAATAGCCAAACGATATTGACGTACACTCCGTTTACATTCAGCTTGTATGGTCCCATCGACATCGAATGCCCCTGCCAGCAACCAACAGGAGGGTCAAATAGCACGCACGGTGCCATTTGCTATGGCAGACGGCTTGCCCCTTCTGACTATACTCAGGGTGGCCGCCTTCATCATTACGAATGCAATGATTGCCTTATGAAAGCGAGCGAAGAAACATGCAGCGAATACAGAGACCGCTGATGCGCGCCGTAATGAGGTGCTACCGGTGTTACCTGAGCATAACTGTCTCCCGCAGGTCGTCATGTCATTAGTATCAAGCCGATTTCGCTCTCCGACGAGCCTGCAAGCTAGTGGTGCTTTTACACAAGTAGTGAGTAACCGAGCTAGTTAACTTAAGGTGTTGATTTAGCAGTAGCAACTACAAACGATTCGTTTTGTACATTCATCAGAGAACGATTGTTGTTTTTTAATTTATATTGCAGTTATTAGATACAAATAAGCACCAACCGACCGGTTATGCGGCTACCTAACTATCCGTCTTCGACCGAGACCACTTCTAGGCCTTGGCCTACGATGACAACTTGACGGTCGCAGTTGAGCATGCTGAAGCCGGCCACATCGGCTACGGACGTCATCTTCGTCCACACCAGGTCGAGCTGCATTTTGTCGCTGAGACGCCACAGTGTTAGACGCTGATCGATGGCCACCGAAAGCAGGCGGACATCATCCAACCAGATAAGGCCAGTTACCTGTTGTACGAGTCGCCGAGCCGTTAGTCAGCAGTAGTCCATCAATTGAATAACCAAATCTTTTCATTTAAATTTCACAAAAACATTAGTTGATTACAACGAGCCACCGTTTGGCCTCTCTTGGTATTTTCTTCGACAGTTAGAACTACTTATGGCTGGCGATAAATCGTTCGTCGTAACTTGCAATCACTTCAGAAAAAATGATCAACTAACTCGCTTTAGCCCAGTCGTGCTTAGAGTGGTGCTGGAATGTATGTTTGATGAAAAACAACTTTTGGTTTCTTCTCGGACAAACACATTAGCTTCTTACTCCAGTTACGATCAACATAATCCTGTATGTCGTCCTAAAAACTCCTCTAACGCAACAATACTTCGGGTACCGACTCAGTTCGATCGCCTCCATGCTTCCATAGCACAGGCACATAGCGGGAAGTGTATAGAGGAAGTTATGTAGAATGATGAATGGGCTGCATACAATAAACCCTGCCAATTAATATATAAATATATATACTAAATACAAATGTGCAACGGGGGATCGAACCCATGCACCTATGTGTCTCCTTCGGTCGCAAGGCGCGAATGCACCACGCCACCGGGCTTGACATATATATATATATATATACATACATATATTCTGCAAGAGTCACACCAGCCCATATGGGGCGGCGTGTGTACTCGTTACTAGGTGGCAGTCGCTAGGCCATGTGCTATTTATATATATACTCTCGTACTACTGGATACTACAGGAGGCCACCAACGTACCTGAGTGGCGTGAGCGTCGGTCACATGCTGCAGGACCTCGAGCCTGGTCGTGTTGGCCTCGCCCATGGCAATTCTGCTCAGCGTGATGGAGTTATCATCGCCGCCTGTAGCGACGAGCGATCCGCGCACGGCCAGCGCATTCACGCCGGACTGATGGACCTGCGCTGAAGCACAGGGATGGATCGTACAGTCGGCGTTCGCCTCGAGACGGAGGCGATCCGCTGGCAAACTTGGCGTCGGCGGCGGCGGCCCAAATTTCGACGGCCGTAGCTGGAACAGCTTGAGAACTCCGTCCGTGGCGGCGGACAGAAACCGATTTCCTTCGAGCCACGTCATCTGCAGGTGGCAGAACTCGCCGCCGGCAACGACGTGTGTCGGCTCGATCTTGCGGTCGATTGCGTAGCTGAACATGTAGATCGAGGTGTCCGAGCCGGCCGCCAAGATGTGGAACCTCGGTGCGCCTCGCGTGTTCCGCTCGGCCCGCACCGATACGGACGTGTAGCGCGCGAGCGCGTCGTTCTTCACCTTGTACGACGTGTTCGTCCAGGGCTTCGTCTTGTCGAGCCGATCCGTGTTCCAGATGAAGTAGATGTCCATCATCTTCACCGACAGCTCTTGCGTCACCCACCACACGACGAGCTGGCCTCGGCCGCCGGCGCTCACCATGAGGCGGTCGGACGAGCCGAGCTCGCACGCCGCCACGCTCTTCACCGACGAGATGTGCTCGAACAGCCGCACGGCTGGCCGCACGAAGTGAAGCCCGCTCGAGAGCTCGGAGATGACCAGAAGGTTGTCTTCGCCGCCCGTCACGACGACGTCGCGGCGACCATCGGCCGTGTGCCACAGCGTGGCGACGCAGTTGATCTTTCGCGTGTGGACGGGCATCTTGACGACGTCGGCCAGCCGCTCGTCGATGTTCACCGAGTCGACGAGCACGCGATTCTGGTACGTGCGCACGTAGTAGAAGCGGTCGCCGTCGATGCTGCAGTCCCAGCAGCGGTGTCCGCCGCCGGTGGCCGTCGACAGCAGCGTGTACTCGCTGTCGACATCGTGCAGCAGAAAGTCGCCCGCCTGGTAGCAGGCCAGCAACAGCCGACCCTTGTAGGGCAGCAGGCGTCCGATCCACTCGATGGCCGGATGCTGCCAGAACACGCGCAGACACAGCAGGCGGTCGTTCTGCAGCGCCAGCTCGTACACGTGGCCGTCGCGGCCCGCCGACAGAATTCGGTCGGCGTCGTCGAGCCGCCGAAGGTCCGTCGTGCCGTTCGGGCCGTGCAGGCCGTTCAACGCCGACAGGTGGGCCTCGAACGCGCCCTCGTCGAGCGAGTACAGAAACACGCTGCCCTGCCGGTCGCCGATCAGCAGCCGATCGACGGACACCTGCAGCGCGCAGGTGGCGCACAGTTCGAGGCCGGTCGCCGATATCGCCGCCACTGGCGCCACCACGAGCGACTTGATCTTGACGAGAGTCTTCTGGCGGTCGCAGAAGCGCGCGACGACCATGTGGCGGCCGACGCTGCCCGACAGCAGCACCTGCACGCAGCCGGCGAACGGGTTGTCGAAGCAGATCAGCGAGTAGATGCGGCCGCGGTACAGCATCTGCCGGTCCCAGATGATGAGCTGGCTCGTGACGGCGAAGCTCGCCACCGAGCCCGTCTTGTTGCCGGTGAACATGTAGCCCGACCGCTGGCCGGCGACGTTGTACTCGAGGTAGTCCTCGAGGCTGAACGTGTGCTGCCAGTCGTGCAGCTCCGACCGGAGACAGCCGAGCAGGTAGGTGCCGGTCGACGTGCCGACGACGAGGTTGGCGCCCTCGAGGCTGATGCACTTCACCGTGCCGCCGCACTTGATCTGCGGCGGCATCGTCCAGCTGGCGTCGCCGGGCGGCTGGCCGCCCGTCAACAGGATCGACTTGAGGCTGATGACGCTGAGCGCGCCCGACGACCCGCCGACGACGGCGCGTTCGCCGCCGACGCACAGCAGCGAGCTGACGCTGCCGCCGACCGGCACCTGGCGCCGACCCAACAGCTTGCCCGAGAAGCTGTCCCACACGCAGAGGAAGCCGTCCTCGCCCACCGTCAGCAGACACTTGTGCCACAGACACGCCCGCCAAACGCGGCTGCTGTGGCCGTACAGGGCGGCCAGCTGGCTGATGGTGCACGTTGACCACAGATCCGAACCGCTACTAGTACGACATTTACTACTACTACTACTACTATTAGTACTGCCAGCACCACTACTACTACTACTACCATCTCCAGAGGCGTCGACCTCTGTGCTCCCGCTGTCCAGCTTCTTCTCGATCCGGTAGATGCGCGCACTTCGGTCGTCCGACGTCGACACGATCAGGCCCTGATTCAGGTAGACGCACACGGAGAAGATGACGCCCTGGTGGCCTTTGAGCGTGTGCAGCACCTGGCCCGTGTTGCCGTTCCAGATGAGCACCTCGTTCGACACGGTGCCAGCGATGACCGTCAGTTTGTCGCGCGCCGAGCCCACGATCAGGCCCGAGTACAGGATGCAGCGAACTGCGCAGTCGGTGCACTGCAACGTCCTCGGTTGTGATGGCTGTGGTGGTGGTGGTGGTGGTGGTGGGGGCGCCGGTGGTTGTTGGGGTGATTTTGCTCGTGATTCTCCTGCTGCTGCTGCTGCTTCTGATGATGATGATAGTGGTGGTGGTGGTGGTGGTGAAGGTCCTAGAGGAGGGGGTAACGCGGGAGGCGGCCGCGCATTGTTGTCGTCGGAACAGGAAGAACTGAGGGGTTCTGTCATTTGATCTTCTTGTTCTTGTTGCTGTTGTTGTTCTTGTTGTTGTCGTTGTTGTTGTGGTTGTTGTTGTTGTTGTTGTCGCCGTCGCCGCTTCTGCTGCTGCTTCTGTAAATTCGTCTCCTCCTGCGTCGTTGTTGTCGTCGTCGTTGTCGTCGTCGTCGTCAACGACACCAGCTGATTGTGACTGAGCAGGACCGAGTACGATCCGCCGTCGGCGAACGCCCGCAGGTCCCAGATCCAGTCGCCGAGCGCCCAAACTGGCGAGTCGTGCCCGATATCGACGGACATCGTCTCGAGTTCGACGCGCAGCACGACGCGCGTGTAGAAGCGGCCGCCGAACGCGAAGAACTCGCCGCGCAGCTCTTCGCAGCCATCGCCGCTCTCCGTTGACGTGTTGGGTACCGGCCGCAGACCGTGCAGGTTCTGGCCGCCGAAGATGGTCCGGGACGCGATCAGGCGCGGTCGTTTGCTGTCGTAGACGGCCACGCACGGGCCCTCCGTCGTCACGATGAAGTCGAGCCACGACATCAGGAAGTTGACGGGACACCGGTTGCCCAGGGCCGCCTGCATGCAGACGTCGTGGTCGACAGATTCGTCGTCCTTCGGTTTGATTGTCGCGCCCCTCGTTTATTGCGTCGACTTCATTGCCATGGTTTGGCGCCATCGTCGTCGTCGTCGATGATGATGATGATGATGATGATGCTGACGTCGTCATCATCATCATCATCGATGTCGCGCTTGTTGTTGCCGTTGTTGTTGTTGTTGTTGTTGCTATTGCAGTTGTTGTTCTTGTTGTTGTTGCTGTTTCCGTTCCCACTGTCGTTGGTACTACTTCTACTACGTCTTCCATTGCTAACCGGCGTTCGGTACCAATTGGCGACCGGCGGCGGAGGACGCCACACACCAACCAGGTTTTTTTTGTTTGTTACTCAATACATTCAGCACAAGTTAGAACAGCAATACACGTTCAGTAACAAGTACACTGCACCACAAGCACACCGCTTCTCCACGTTCTGAAAAGCTTCCCGCAACCCAACTTCGCGAGACAGAAAACAATGCGCATAGATAGAACACCGCATGGACTTCTGCTGCTGTTGCTGCTGCGTGCGATCAGCTGGGCGAACACGATCAGTT
This sequence comes from Dermanyssus gallinae, assembly GCA_003439945.1. Taxonomy (NCBI): domain Eukaryota; kingdom Metazoa; phylum Arthropoda; class Arachnida; order Mesostigmata; family Dermanyssidae; genus Dermanyssus; species Dermanyssus gallinae. The sequence goes on along the minus strand of QVRM01002147.1, from coordinate 122,533 downwards.
GGACTACGACTAACAATAACATACATTACTCCAATTGGTTGTTATTGTTTTTGTTGTGATGGTGCGGGGTGGTTGGTGCTCGCTGGGGGGTTCGAAAATTCGAATATTTAGCTGTAGTCTGCAACGCACGGTTTTGTGTATGTATGCATTAATGACCTCGGAGGTGGTTTGACACCACCACTGGATCGCTGGGTTAAGAAGTAGTCGTTCGTTCGGCAACGTTTAGCCGTTAGGGCCACTTGGGCCGGGTTCTTGTGTGTTTGTTTGCGTGTGATGTTTTTGGGCCATGATGTTGTTGTTTATTGTTGTTGTTCTGGTGTGGCTTACTGCGCTCTTTGTAGCAGACGCCGCCCGGTCGTCGGGTAGAAATCGACCGAAGCTTGTCCAGCCACAGAACTGTGCGGCCACAGAGGCCGTTGTGATTAAGAACAGCCCTTTGTCTTTTGTGGGAGGAGGTTTCGGGAATGCACAATGCACAATATGCCTGACGAATCATGTACTTGTCAACGCTGCAGTCAGCAATGCAGCTACATATCATTGATTTGAATCGGTTTTGTAAACCGGCTAATATCACAGAATATAATTCCTTTTATTTGGTCTATAAACTACCTATCATATATATATATATATATATATATATATATATATATATATATATATATATATATATATATATATATATTAGTCAATGCATATGCGTCCCTGGAAGCTGTCAACAACAACTATTGTATGTGTGTGGCTCACAAACCCACTAAACTCGTATTCCTTCTTTCCCCCGGGTCGAAGTTGCGCGGTATTCTTTCGACAAACAACCATAGATATCTCGCCGTGCTCGGCCCTCGGTGTATTGTGAATATATGACGATTTCAAGCCCGTAGGGAACGGTGGATAGTTTATAATTCAACTTTTGGAAAAGAATTAATCTTGAAAAGAGCTAAGTTCATTAGACTCTACAGTTAGACAACCTATTTCCCTCGAAATTCACCGATGCTTTATCATAACGAATAGCGTTCCAAGACATACGTGGCTTTGCTTTTTACGTTAGCACTTTTTCTTTCGGAGATTTTTCATTTTCAGAGTTTTTTCCGACACTTGTCTACTACTGACGGGTGACTAATTGCGCACGCGGAGTTGTGCCTAAGTTCATACATAATGCACACATCCATTAAAGTTACGCAAGCCAGCTGCTGCACATATAGTATTGATATCTCCTGTTTTAATCTGCTTTGTAGCTGATATGTGTTGACATGGCAAGCGCCCGACGAAGTAGATTGTCAGTTGTAGGCGAGGCAAGGGTACTGGAACAAACTCTCAAGAATTGTACCCGTCCCCTGTCCTCGTTTTTTGACACTGTTTAAACAGGCTAAACCATGATGCCAAATTATATTCTCATTTTGCGAATACAGCCATCGTGCAATATGTGTATGCACTACAACAGCAATGATCAACTCTCAACAAAATTAGACAAATTTCAAGTAGTATATTGCAGGACGGTTTATCAACCGTCCTGCACCTGCACGAACACTGGACATGTTGTTTAATGTTGTCCGCACAATATTGCACGCACTACTAGAGGAACTTGGAACCTAGATTTGATTTTGAGAAACAAGATTGGTTACATGAAGCTGCTGAACCGAAGTGAATGTGATCCCGCTGTGTTCGTGGTTAATATCGTGTAGGATAGATTGAGCACGTTTGGATGAATTTCCCTTAAGTTTTGTTTGATATTAAAAATGACAGAAACGACGTATCTGCGAGAGTAGGGCAGACTCGACATTTCCAGGTATTCATGACGCAATTCACTCATTGTGTGTAATCACAAATTAGTAGCAAGACGTTTATGCCAGCGGCGAACGGATATACCAAGTCAAATTGATTATGGGGACGTAGGCGCAGTGGATGGATAACTGGTGAGCAGCGCAGTAGATGAATATTCATCATCTTGGCGGTAAGAAGTCATGCGTTCTGCTGCCTGGCCTTTGCGAAGAGACCGCTGCACTGCCTCTCTCGAATAACATGCCGCGAGCAGCTGACTGTATAATTGTATAAATCTGTATAATTATCTATGTTATATGCATACTCAATATGAGTGAAATAAATAAGTAGATGGAATATTACGGCTCTTGACCTCGGCGGAAATGCTCCCTCCAACTTTCCTATAACTTCGAATTTAATTTTCGAGCTCCGCAGTATGAAAATGTATTTTTGGCAAGCCGGGCGCCGCGCCCGAAATTTCAATGCAGGGGTTTTGTCGGTGTTGACTTTGAGCCCTATAATTCTGCTGTGTCTGAGAGCTCCTAGAGCTTGTCGCTTGGACCGTAAATGGCTAAATCGTGTATTGTGTGTCGTGCGTAAGCACTTTCACGTTTTGCTTATCTCTCCTGGATAGTATTTCGCAGACCCTAGGACCGCGAAAGGAAGGAAATGGGTTTATAATTTGTACGTAGCCCATAGTCTGCATGAAGACTTCATGCAATACAATTCGTAATTCATCGCCTAGGACAATTTCATTTTGTTGGAGAATTCTCGTTAGCAATCTAACATATTCAAAGGTCAACCCTATGGCAGCCTCCTTATCAAAGAAGCTGCAGGTGTATTCAAAGCGCTACGCAATATAAAGATCCTGCATGCGTCCTGCACCGACGATATTGTCATCCTTGCTAGGTCCAAGGGGCACCTCCAGGTACTATCTCAGCCAAACGTGGGTCTGGTGTGCCAGCCAGAAAATGGCAAGGAACTTTAGGAAAAACCAAGTTATAGGCTTATCAGAGAAATAAACTACGTTTCGACCGATCATAGAATAAATTGAAGAGCATATTGCTGAGCCACTCATTCTATGTGTAAGTAAATTTTCATTCCATTAGTACCTTGACTAATTAAGTGCAAAGACTGCGGCTATAATTACGCTGCTCGGCGAACTTCGAGATGTGGAGCTAAACGTAGCTAAATGCATATTAAAATTCAAAATAGCACCCGCTGTAAGCTACTTATTATTAAGATACTACTACTCAATGTCTTACTCTAAGCGACATAAAAGTGTTAGATCTTGTCAAACCAGGCTTTTTTTCCGGTGCGTTATAGGCTTCTTACAAAAGGCTCAGCCACTTTTGTTATGCATCTGTGTCAAGAAAAACACAAGTATTAGATATATATCTATATATATATATATATATATATATATATATATATATACATACACAAAACGTATTAGTGCCATCTGTCTCTCTGCACTTACGTTTCGGAGCCCGTCAACTGTGTGGTATGTAGGGTAGGCACCTAGACGGTAGAGAGCCGTCTCTCTGGCGGTATTGAACACAGGACGATTAACAAAAGTGACGAAATGGATCCTTAATCACTGACCTCGACAATCGACATAAGCACAATACAGTACAAGCTTGTAGTTAGAACAATTATTAACAAACCTAACAAAGATTAGTGCCAAAGCCCAAGTGTCAGATAGCGCAATTTTCACTCTTGCTATCCCGGGAATTCGCAATTTTATTTGTTGCATTCCGGTAATTCGCAATTTAATTGTTGCTTTTTTAGTTACTTACCTGTTTCGCTTCGCTCAGAAGTCACCTACTTAGCTGGGTCGACTGGCTGTAATTGCTCAATTTAGTTATTAGTGCTAATTGATTCCTCTAACGTGAGGGAATTTCTCCGCAATCACAGAAACATCGAAACGTCGAACAAGCGATCCTTTGTATTTCTTGCTTTCAATATAAACAAGTTACAGGTAACGGAGCATACATTGATTCATACAAGCATGCATCGAATATACAGGTAGTTCCATAAGTTCTTAGAATGAGCTTTTTAGAATTAGAATTTTGGCCATTTTCGCTTCCACCGCTATTAGGAACTGCAACTTTTCGACTGCTAGCACTCAAAATATTATGGTGATTGGCCGTTGCGATTTCGTTTGATAGCTTTTCCCGTGCAACGTATCGGCGTGATTTTTAAAAATGAAGAAAAATAGTTTCGAGTGGTTATCAAGCATTTTTATTTCAAAGGTTGGAATGCGACCCAAGTAAAAATTGGGTTGGACGAGACGTACGGTGACTCTGCGCCATGTTTTGCCACTGTTTCCAACTGGATTAATGTGTTAAAAAGAGGTCGCAGGAGCACCGAGAATGAACTACGTCCAGGAGGCCAAAAAACGGCAACTGATGAGGAAAACATAGAGAAAGTGCGAAACATCGTTGGCACAGATAAGCGAATGAACATTAAGGAGATAGCGGAGGCATTAGGAATTAGTTTAGGTAGTGTGCATTTTATCCTATACGAAAACTTGAAGATGAAAGAGCTCAGAGAAAAATGGCTGCCGCATTTGCTCAACCAAGGCCAAAAAACGCGCCTGTTTTCGCTTCACAGCGAAATTTGGCCAAGATGTCGAACAATCCGTCGGATTTTTGGCGCAGATTCATGACCGTCGATGAAAGCTGGGTCCATCACTACACTCCCGAGACCCAAGAAGCATATTGCCAATGGTGTGCACCTGATGAAGGACCTCCGAAGAGGGTGCGGACAACGGCATTGACCGGAAAGGTGATGGCTACAGTTTTTTTAAGACCAACGTAGAATAATGCTGGTCGACTACCTTGATAGCGGTAAAACGATCACAGGAGAATATTATGCAAGACTGTTGGACTGCCTTTAGGAAGAACTCATCGTGAAACGGCCCGCTTTGCAGAAGAAGGTTGTCCTGTTTCACCAGGACAATGCTCCTGCACACAAGTCCCGGCAAGCATCGGCAAAACTGGCCCAACTGAGGTTCGAACTTATTGAACAACCTTCCTATTCTCCAGACCTGGCCCCCTCTGATTATTTCCTCTTCGAACATTTGAAGAATAGTCTCGGTGGAAAGCGTTTTTCCAGCAATGAAGAGATTAAGGCTGCTGTCAATGCCTATTTTCAGTCTAAAGACGCGGAATTCTACTTAAAAGGTATAAAAGCTCTGAAATCTTGGTGGGAAAAGTGTATTGAGCATCTCGGGGAGTATATCGAATAAGATAAATTTAAAAACATGATTTGGAAAATTCTTGGTTTTCATTCTAAGAACTTATGGAACTACCTGTATGTATGGACGCTAAAATGGGCTATATAAATGCCCGCGGATCTTCGTAACTTAATAGCTAACTAAATAATCATATGGAAGTACCAATATCAGTACCTCTTTTGCTATTTGTTATATTTCTAATTTAGTCAATTCTATAAATGCTGGTAGTATAGTGCGGGTGGAATAAAGTTAAAAGGTTGATTCTTGAACGCTTGCATAAACACTATTACTTAAATACCTTCATACTTAGTAGGCCTCAATAAGGGCGCAATTTTACTGAACACGGAAATGCACAATACAATGAGTATGAGTATCTATATCTTATTAGACAATCTATTATGAGAGCGATTAACGATCCCGTGCAGACATCGGAGTGCATTTTTGCATTTACTTATAGGTATATAGTTTGCACAAGTATAGAATAAGAGAAGCCACTGATCGGCACGTGAGTGTGCGCTTTTGGGCAGGAACGATATACGATTTAGTGGCAAATTCTAATAGAAAGCGCAAAAGTTCTGGTAGAAAGGTTATTTATTCATGGAGAAAGTTTTGTCTCTACTGCCAGACAGATATGTTATTGGTGGCATACATATTGTGACGAGACTTTCCATTCATTAGACCACATAGCAACAGTCCAACTACACTATCTACACTACTACTATGGCGCGAATGACACCGATTATAACCGACCGCAAAGTTCAACGATCACCGCCGTCCACGCTAAAACCACAACATCCTCAATCGTCGAAACGATCACCGCGAATGGCGACTTCGTCGTCTTCAACGAGGCAACCAGTTAAAGAATAGTGAACACACACAATCCAAGCGAAACCCCTACTAACTACTACTAACCTACACAAAACAAACAAAAACCGATGTAACTTTCAACCGATTTCAGAGCGGAGCCTGGTATCTTTTGTGGCGCCGGTGCTTCTTGTACGAATAAGGAGGCTGAGAAAGAATAGCTCCAGAGATTATTCTCTTCTCGTTTGCGCTACGCAACCAAAGCAGGTGCCTGTGTTCTCGTTCATCCGAATCCTGACCCCTTTGCGTTGTAGTTGCCGTTGTACTCAGTTCTGCGTCCCAGGTTAACCAAGCGTAACGCACCCGTCGCATTTGATGGAGATGCGTCGTTACAATACTATAATACAGAAGTTGCTCCGTTGCATATGAATAAATGCCATACCATGCCAAAACGCCACGTCATGTTTCTTACAGAGGATAGCTGGTAGACTCAGTGTCCTAAATAATGTCTATGCGTATATAGACATAAGAACAGGTACGACGAACCAATGAATTTCATACATATATGGTATCGAGCTCCAGCGCAGAAGCACACGTACACATTTTTAAAACAACTAAATATTACACTTTTTTTAGGTACTGATAAAACTTGTTAAAACAACTTTCCCAATGCAATGGGCGACGTCAAGTTTAGGAGTAATAGTGAATTAAAAAAAATACTTATTAATTACTCCACAAGGCGTGTAATTGCCAGCGAATTCCAACTAGAGATACGCTTCTGCCATGCAGGTAAAGCGCATACATTACGACCACGGCATGTTGAAACTCAGCAAGAAGCAGCGTGAACAAGCTGCACCTCAATAGATGATTCCCTGAGGAGTCCCAACATCCTGCGTTAACTCAAGCACGCCGTTTCGATTCTCCACCAACAGCGTGTCATCGTCGAAGGAACTGGAAATAACTGGCAGAACGAAAAACTCCCAAAGAGCTCCACCTATGCTGATCTGTCTGAAACAGTCGGTGATCATAAGATCGCGCGGAGCCTTGTCAAACCTTGACAGAGTCAATAAACTACACAGCGGTGGCTTCTTGGACGAGGCACTGTTCGCTCGACCTAAGACTGAAAAACGTGGGTTCCCATGCCCTTCCTGAACCCGAACTGCTCCGAAGGCATGGTTTACTACACTTGCAATCCTTTTAATTATCAACTTACAGAAGTGATGCGTGATGAACTGACAGAAGGGGACTTTTTGAGTGCACGCTGTTGAGTGTACCATTTTCCGATAGAGATTTGGGTCACTTTTATCGTCGCTGTGTGTGCTCTTGAATAACGGAGAGAGAGAGCCTAGCAATATATATATATATATATATATATATATATATATATATATACATATATCAGAAAAGATCGAGCTAAAATGGACAAAATATTGTAAGAAAAGGGCTCTGTGGAGCCGCATTATTTCTTAAATAATTAAACCCAAGCATGGTAAACAGACTGTGCACGATACAACGTGCAGTTGGCCGGCATGCAATGCAATGTAGGCACACATATGCAGCACAGTTTATCGAAGGGAGGTTCGGAGTCTCCAACTTCTGGGCAAGCGAAGCACAGCAAAATATCGTGTATAAGCTGTCTAAAAAACATAGCTGCAGGTAGAGAAGAGCAAAACTGGGCGGCCGAACTGCTCACAGCAAAACTGGCTAAGAAAAAAATACAAGCAAATGGGATAGACAGCTAACGTTTCTTGAACGCAAATTTAAGTGCATTACGATGGATTGAAGGACACGAGCTGATATCAATTTAACAGATAACCAAGGACGTGGAGAAGAAACTTGACAAAACAACCGATGAAAAATGGAGAACGGATATGAAAAGAAATACTTCCATGCAATTGTACAGGCAACAAAAAAAAATACGGCCAAAAAATATTATAGACTCGAGCTCGTATGGCTTAAGGCTGTTCGCTGACTGCAGGAGCGGTGTGCTCAACACTCGTCTGCTGGTCGCCAGATACTCGAAAATTGAAAACGTTCGGTGTAGAGTCAGTGACATAGAAGAGAAATCCATAGCACACATCGCACGGGGTGCACCACGAGGTTTTGGTGATTATTGACCAATATGGCAAGAGGTAAATGAAAGCAAACGCATACTAGGGAAATGGCATAGAACGTAAGAAACCGTGGGAAAACACCCCGAAAAACGAAACCGATGTTTCTACCTCTAAAATCGAGTTCTCTACGTCGAAATTAAACAGAAGATTCGTCAGGTGACGCTTCACCTGCTCGTTCGAGCAAACGGACCTCCTCCTAGCATGTTCGACCTTATATTCACGGCAAAGCCCTACGTAGGTTTTCCTACCAAAGGCATAGATAGCCCTGTCTTCGTTTTGCTTAGAGCTGTGGGTCTGCTCTGGTTTTTGCTAACATCAGCAAGCCGAGCAGTTCTCCGTGTCGGAGGTTACAACAATATATATATATAACTTGTCACATTGTTCTACATTTTGTGATCTAACACGAACACAATAGCTGTTTAGCAGACGTTCCGAGGGGGTGTATTGTGCATGTTTTATCTAGAATTAAACATCTCTTAAGAGGTTGTTTTTAATTCTAGACCATCCTCCGTCTCCTACGAGCTTGGAGTTCATCCTGAGGCATATCGTCAAGACACCGAGGGCAGGGCATGTCGCGATATCTAGGATTTCCCCAACAGTTCTTGTGGCAGTATGGCCGCTGACTCTCAGCGGCATGGGATTATCATCTATTCTCAATGAGCATCGCTCAAGTAAAATTCGATCAACTACATGTATCGAAGCGGCGACACTCCGGTAGATGACAGCCATGATTAGCGTACTAGTCTCCTAGAATACGCCACAACATTATGTTTTATCTGGGAGACATGTTTTATCTCCCAGCATTTTTTTAAATCTAGGAGACAATAATTAAATCACTTCTGACAATTTCTACATCTGTACACTTAAGTGATGCCACACGCAATTTCACTGTTTTATTCATATCTGCAAGCAAATTTAAACTATCGATTTAATAGGATAGGAAACGCCAGCATACGTCGCCGGCGAATGCGCTGAACAGCAATAGACACCTTATACATCATTTGACACTCAACGCGACTGCAGTTCTCGGCATTCCATGCATAAGATTTGGTCTAAATTCCCAAATGTCAAAATATTCTTCAAATAACAATTTTTATGATCCTATAGAACTAATCAAGACTCTATCAAGTGTTGGCAGAAACCTGAAACAGGCTAGATAGGAGGCCTCATGCACAAACCTAATAACTTTGCCATATCTAATGCTCTGCCCACCACAGTAAAAAGAAGAACTCCTTTGCCCTGGACAAAATTAAAAAAATATCACGGAACTGAAAGAAAAGACTATACAGACCCTTCTAAATACAACATCGCTAACTCCCGCTGGTCGTTGTTGTAGTTTAGCCGGAGATTGACTAAACGTTGAAAAAGGGAGAAAAGTGACAAATGCTCTGCCGCAAGAGCACCGTTGTTCTCTAATGCCCTAGCTTTGTTCGACAAGATAGACGCAGAGATACAACGGAGAAACGAACACCCGATTTCTTCAATGTCCTGGAGAGCCAAGAGGAATAATTTGAAGAACTTTAACTTACAGGGTCGCCTGTGATAGTAGTTTGCTTTTAAAGGCAGTCCGTTATCTCCCGTTTGCAAGTGCAGCTAGATTAGACTGTCTTCGACCGCCTTCGGTGCATTCGCCTGCGCCTTGCGACCGGAGGAGACACATAGGTGCGCGAGTTTGAACCTCGCCGTTGCACATTTGTGTTTATGGGGTTCCGTCTATGCAGCAATGCGAAAGGCAGTCCCGTGGACGTTAAATCTTGGCTGAGGGTCAGCCAAAAAAACTTAAGACTGTCGACATTTGCGTGATTCGCTCGCTCAGGTTTTACCTTAATCGTCGGTTTTTCTCCAAAACTGGTTAAGGATTTTTCTTGTATTAGTTCAAAACGAAACTTAACCGCGATTTTGTCCTGTCCGCTTTTTATGTTACGAGCCTCGCCGCAACTTGCCTGCGGTCTAAGTCTTCCCTGGGTTGCCGCAAAGATAGCCATGACTACGAATAAAAACAATATAAGCAGCGGTTAAACCACCTCCGGTTGGTGCCGCGGTACCGGATCGTGCTGTAGCACACAATCGTGCATATAGCCTTCTTTTTTGTAAACGTTAAAAGGTCAGCAAGACTTTAGATTAAACTTAAAATTCTGGAACTCTTGCCAATAGTTTGGCAGAGATCCAGAGATCATTCCCCCAGCCTTAGGGGAGCTCAACAATACGCTTTGAAACAGAGGTCCAACAAGGTGGCCGGCTTGGTCCGGCTTTTTGAGTCTCGTAGTGTCAGAACTAGTCGCAAAATTGAACCGTTCCTCTTAATGTATGATACTTCCTGATGGGCCAGCAAATAGAGTCGCGGCTCATCTACAATCAGTAATCTAGTTTTAAAATGCAGCGGGCTAACGCTCAATTCAGCAAACTACGAGGTCATAACAAAGAGAAACTGGAATCTAAAAAGGGTCTATCTCCGTTTGACAGCTATGCATCTACAGGCGGCCCTTAGTATCTGCAGTTTCGGCTCCCCCAAAATGTAGCAATATCCTACAAGCTTGCCAACTATGCAAACGTCTGACGAATTCAAGCTCTACGACAGGACCGGTCAGGATATACTCGGAGAAGCCCCAAACGTCAGACAAGGAAAATATTTAGAGAAAAGAGCACAGGAGTGCTCCAATCCCAGGTCGTGTAGTAGTACTACCTGCATTGACAGGTTACACTATACGATCTGGGAGTTCAAGAATGAGAAACAAGGCTGAGAAGCAGCATATGAATCCTCGTCAATTGGACATCTCAGGCAACACATCATATCATCACACACAATGTGGTGTTCTTATCCGCGTAAGAGACCCGCTTAGTGGAGACGGGCTTAAAGCTCTGTCCCTACGGTTAGACACTACACTGGATCCCATGACTTTCTTCATAGCTGCTACCTTAAGAAAAGAGGGCCTCATCTGCGAACTTTATTTTGTACGACGTGTGGAGCAAAGGTCGAGGCGGGTCTTTACCCGTCCTTTACCCACTAAGCTACCAAAGAAGCTCTGGTCGACAGTGTCTTGCACCGCATCGCCCTCATGTCTACGCTATCAGATCCACCGCCGCTAGATGGGTTGCAGAATATGCTGAAAGAGAAGAGAAACGTTAATACTCAAGTCTAGAGAATGGGTACCATTATGTTGTCACATCTTTAGAAACTCTCGGGCTTATGAGTTGTGGCACAACAAAATTTGGTCGTGATCTGGCAAGAAGAGTGAAAGCTGTTACAGGTAATCGGGGCATGTAAAGTAAGTAAAGTACAATCACATGCGGTCTATAAGGACAACGCTGCCTTTACTATCGTTGGCAAAATGATAAACATACAATAACCATAAATAGACACAAGAAAGAAGACATACTCGTTTATTAATACTTTTGTAGATAGGCGTCCCAAGTAGAATAGAGGATATATGAGAATGTACGTATGCTTGTACGATATTTTCGGTTACACGGTTTGCAGGTTAAGTCCTGATGTCCTTTACTCTACCCTGTAGCCAAAGGGTGGCAGCGTTTGCAGAAATGTTTGCTATCTATTGCCCGTGCGCTCAGAGCAGAAAGCTCTCTACAATAGATACGTGTGATAAGAACACAGGTGCGACAGAATAATTGCACTGTATATATAGATATATATTATATATATATATATGTAAAATTATATATATAGATCTATAATATATATATATCACTATTATTATACGTTCTCTATATTATATTTATATCTTTATACATTATTATCTAGATATTATCTCTAACTCTATATATGTCTATTATACCATCTATCTCTCATCTCTATCTATACATTATTTTCTCTCTGTTTTATATCTCACTCTATTGTCGTCTTTTGACGTTTAAGGGCGACGTGTTTCTAACCTATACATGTCAATTATACAATAATACTGGTGGTTCACGTGTTTTTTCCTAGTCTCACTCCTATTGTAGTGTTGGCAGCTTTTCATTGGCTGTCATTATCGTCCGATCCGAATGGCCGGCAGCATCATTTTTTTGTCTCGCTCGGTTCGTGGTGTGGTGATGAGCACCGCCTGATTACTAATGGCAGAGCCATGAGCAATAGGCTACGGAACGGACCGCCTGTCGAGAGTACCTGTCGATACCGCCGGCCAGCACACTACGGGCAAAATCCCTTTACTGTGACTTGATCTCGGCACACTGATCTCGGCCGCCGAAGTGCGCCGAAGATGAGGTGATTCGTAGTTGCAGAAGTAGTCATCATCGTCGTCGTCTTCGTCGTGCATGGTTCTAGCGTTCTCCGCAGTCCGTAGTGGTGAAAGCAGGAGCAAACCGCTCGCTCTGGGTAGACGCGTGACCACCCTCCCCCTCAGCCTCTGACTGCCCCCGCTTTTCGCTTGACCTCACCTCACCAGTCCGTTGAGCCTGTTCTTCATATCGTCGTCGTCTTCGACTATTACTTCATCTCGTACAACTGCTACCGCACCGCGTTTGCACTTCTGCTTGTGCGCTCTCTGCTGCATCTCTGATCGATATGACCATGATATGATACTTCACCACTTCGACTTGGTACAGCGACATGCACTAGTACTTCGCACACTCCTCCCGTACAGTAGTATAATGAATGCATTATACCATACGTACCTACCTGCCGGCTGTCTAACGTTCATACATGGCAGTAGTGCATATATGTATGTATGAATGTATGTATGTATGTGTTCGTTGGTTCGTTTGATGTGCTTCTCTTATGATTTTCACTTAGGTCTTTCATCTTCTTCGTGTTGGCGAATTTGGCTGCGTTGACCAGTGGCGCCGGCGGGAACATCGGCATCACCAGCATCAGCAGCCGTCGCGGCGAACGTTCAAGTCATGGCTCCGCTCCCGGACACGGTTCACGACCTCAGCAAAAGCGGTAGCAACAGAACCAACAACAACAATATCAACAACAACAACAACAACAACAACAAGAATAGCAACTACAACAACAACGACAGCAATGTTCTTCTATTAGTAATAGCAATAGGTCGAGCGTAGCAATCATCAGCTCGGTAGCCCCATCATCAACTTTGTTGTTGTTGTTGTTGCTTCTGCTTCTGCTGATGTTGCTGATCCTCACGCGACGACGTCGTGGCTTCGGCTTAGCCGAACTCTCTAGTCTCTGGCTCTCCTCCCGCTGCCCCGTCTCTCTCTCTGTCCCGTTTGCCCAGAAGCTCTGAGGAAGTGAGGTTCGTGCCTGGTGGATGGATGTATGCATGCATGTCTGTATGTTTGTGTGTCTATACGCCGGCACCCTATACGTACGTCGTGCGGCGACTCCTACATACGGTCCCAATTATCTGCCTATCTGCTGCTGCTGCTACTGCTGCCTGTTTACCTGCCTGCCAAACTAACAACAGAAGTGCTGAGTGACTTGCGGATATTATTCTTCAGCTTCCTCCACACTTTGCTAAATAGCTCCAATAAATGACTTTCGGTCGGGACTTGTCGGCCGCCGCCATCGTCGTCGTCGTCGTCGTCGTCGTCGTCGTCGTCGTCGTTGTTGTTGTTGTTGTTGTTGTTGTTGTTGTTGTTGTTGTTGTTGTTGTTGTTGTTGTTGTTGTTGTTGTTGTTGTTGTTGTTGTTGTTGTTGTTGTTGCCGTTGTTAACGTTGTCGTTGTGGATGAAGACGATTATGGTGATGTTGCTGCTATAGGGTTGATAGAGATTTCGATGAAGTCAGGGGGATGATGCGTTTTTTGCAAGCATGCGTGCTGGAACGGAGGAGAAAATGGGAACGGGGGAAGAAAAACGGGAAAACAGCCACTTTAGCGAAAAAGAGAGATTCACTCGATTGCCGCGCTATGTCGCCGAGAAAAAGACGGAATAGAGAATAATGTCTAGAAAGAAGAAGATGAAGCAAAATTACGAATAAGAACGTGTGGGCCGGCGTGTGGGCAATACGTAGATCGATCTGAGAGTGTGACGCGGAAGGCCAAACGAGCATGAATATTTGTCCATGTTTTGCTCACTGGGCTGTTTTGCTTGCTTGATGGATGAAGTCCCTTCTGCGTCACTTCAGCGCACGGCTGCTTCACTGCTGCTGAAGTTGCGGATTGCTTCGGCTGGAAAAGCGTCGTCGGTGAAGAGCTGCGTACAGCAAAACAAGGCGTAAGTAGACATCATATGACGTCTGCCGATCCTACCGAATGCCGTTGTTTCGGTTAACAATAATAATAATAATGATAATAATAATAATAATAATAATAATAATAATAATAATAATAATAATAATAATAATAATAATAATAATAATAATTTATAAGGTCTCTTAGAAAAGCCGGTATACCATCTACACTTGAACCAAGAGGTTTACTGTCCGCTGGCGAAGAAAGACCTGATGGGGTGACCATTGCATTATAATCTCATGGAAAGTCCCTTGCTTGGGATGCAGCGGCTTCGTGCACCACCGCGGCTTCCTAATTACACCACAGCTCAGTTGAGCCGGGGTGGGTGGCAAAGCATGCGGAAGCCAGAAAACGCGTTAAATACACTGGACTGGAAACAAGATATACTTTCGTGCCTATTTCCATAGAGACGCTAGGACCAATCAGCAAGGGAACCGAAGCATTTCTCAAAGATTTGAGTAAGCGAATTCAGGAGGTCACAAGCGACCAAAGAGAGGGTCAATTATTGAGGCAAGCGTTGTCTTTGGCCGTTTGCATCTATTTTAGGCGCCATGGAGTGAAATAATTATTTAAAGAATTTGCAATAATACGTTCAGACCTCACAATTGTAACATTATTTAACATGTAAATAATAATAATAATAATAATAATAATAATAATAATAATAATAATAATAATAATAATAATAATAATAATAATCATCGTTATAAAGATACAAACACGTTCGTGGTTGCTTGATTGAGTAAGGAAACTGGCGCACCTTTCTCTTCCCATACATTGCCGTGTATTGTGTATCACAGCATCTCAACATTGTTCAACGAACATTGGCCCGCCGCTCTGCATTATAGCTTAGACTTGAATCAATTCAAATGCATTTACAGGCACGATGCACTGCTTTCAAACGGAACTGTATTTTTTTGGCAAAATTAGCAAACCGTTCAACAGCTGTAAATTTGGTTTGGGGTAAATTAACAAATCTGTGTACTATATAATATAATGTATAATCAAGTCTGTATGCAACGGCTATAAGATATCATAATATCATGGTTGATTCGCTTAGTTCACAATTGAACTAACACTATTCCTCTGTTGGCGGAAACCACCTAAGCGGAAACCACAGAAACGGAAATGAATTTGCATCACTGGAAATAGGTGTTCGCTTTGCTAATGAGCCTTGGAGAAATGCTGACCCTGAGATCGGATGAGATCGGATAGTCTCAAAGTTCAGGACAGCAATCTAACAAGCTCGAGCCTCGAGTTTTTCCTAGTTTGTTATAGCTCTATAGTATATAATATTGCTTTCTAGCACCTGCATCCAGGGGGCTGTGTATCACCGACAACTGCGCTCCCCCCCACTCGGGCTCCTTCAGAACTGAAGATGTGTTGAGGAGAACCGGTCAAAAACCGGGCTACTTTGGTTTTGTCATCAGCATCGTGTTTGCTGTTTTTAATTTTTCCGCTGCAACTGATCCGCGCTCCTTAACTTTACGGGCATTCAAGCGGACGAAAACCGGTATTCCAGCGGCAGCATTATACGTTTGACTAGGGTTTTTTTCGCAATATCTACAATAAATAACATTTATGTTATTAATTATTTTTCTGAAAGTTCAATCCCTATTGAGATTTGGACGTTATTTTTCGGCGATCAATCTTTGCATCGAGAGACACACCCAAATTGCGTGTTTCAAATATTTCCAGATTATTCTACGTGGACGGCTTCAGGCACCGATTTGCGCGAATCGAATCGCCTTCGAAGAAGAAATCGTTTAATACTCTCGGAGACCTAAGTTTCGTTACCTGTGACAGAACGAAGACGACCGGTCCTCGTCGAATTTTAGCAGAAATGATCGAGTCAAAAAGATTCGCGCATCTTTTTCTTCCTGTGAAACCAAACCACGAGATATCATCAGCAGATTTTCAAGTTGGACGAGTCCGTGGTGACCGTGAAGGATGCTATGGAGAGACATGTATTGCATATGTTTTCGTCAATTGCAGCCTTCACATAGGCCGCATGTTTCTCATCCGTTCTTGTTTTTGGACGGGATTCTTTACGGGATTTTTCGTTTAGATAAAAGTGCTCACTTCAAATGTTTAGTACCATCCATACACACCCCTCTGGGATAGGGTTCGATCTGCAATGGTCGATCGAAGCTCTTCGAAGTGCACTCGAATACACTTAATGCTCGCAGGAACTTGTACAAAATAACCGTACGCAGTCCAATCGCGGGTAAGGGTAGGACTGTGTCACACCGCTGTCTGTGAGAGAATCGAATCAAATTTTCTAAGCAAGCATCAAAAAGCTAGCTCTCTCCGCTAGTGGGTTGGGTTTGATCTCACAGCCCAGTTGACGGTCGGGACTTTGCAACCGTCATCGCTGCCTTGTCTCCTTCTTCTAAGCCCTCCTGTTTGTCGACTAAGGGTAAAGCAAACAAATACCTTCCGAAAGCGACTAAGATCGGACCTAGCTTTTGCCAATTGTAGCGGCGAAATACGTGCGTCCGTACGCTGTGCGTATACGCAGTAATTGTCGTACAGGTTCGTCGTCAGTTAATAAGGGCGTGTCCATTTTTTGGCTGCCCGGGACTCGGAAGGGAAATGCGGCGGTGGCGGTGGTGGCGGCGGTAGTGATGATAGTGGCTCGAATCGCTGTCGCGTTGCACCCCTGCATTCGTGGGTATGACGTCCGCAGATTTCGTCATTCGGCGAGCTGGCGGCTGCGGGCAATTACGGCCATTGACATCAGCACTATCATCATCATCGTCGTCGTTATTATTCTCATTTCTTCAGCGGCGTCGCTGATTCGCTGTTGCCATTTTGGCGGTGGTAACTCCGTGGCGCGGTTCCACGGACGCCGCGCTGCACCGAATCTCCTCGTCCATGATGATGATGTTGCTGTTGATGCCGTTTCTGCAGTAGCGGCGAAGCATAATCGTACCCAGATTATATGTAGCGGACCTCGACCATCGTCCTCGGCTGCAATCATAATTAGTAAGTCATAGTATGCCAGATATTTCTCTGCTTGAATGACAACAACAACAACAACAAAATCAACAACAACAACAGTCAATGCTGAATGTGGCGTGAACAAAAACCGGCTCAAAATCGAATCGACCCATCCCCTTTCACAGAGTATCGATGTTCAGTGTCGGTTCATTGTCCTTTTATCCTGGATTTTAGCGGTTTGTTGTTCTCGCATCCTAAACCTCATCAACGGTTTGTCCTAGCCCAGCAGCAGCTGCTGCTATAAGCCGTATCGGAGGAACGCCAGGATCAGGAGTTGTACGCTATGTCTCAGCTAAGTAACCGAATGGTGCATTTAGCACAAGGTGTGCATAATAATTGAATATAGGCACCTTATATAGGCACTGCTATTGTATGTATAATTTAGTGCATGCTGATCTGGCAAAATGGCATCCCCCTATCCAATTGCAGGTAGACATGCGGGATGATAGTCAGGGATAGAGGTAATTGAAGGAGAACGGCAGAGACGCGTCTCCCACGGCTTCGAAGTAAGAGCCAAAGTAATACCGAGCTTGGGAGGGGGGTAGGAGGAATCCGGGTTTAGTGGGTTTGCGAGTCTCACACTAGTCACGCAGGCTGCTAGTGGCGCATGTGCATCATGCATTCCAAAACATCCCAGAAAAAAAACAAAAGAAGTTTGAGTGTCTCATGTTTTGCCTGACCAGGCTAATTTGCTCAGTCCAGAAAGAAGCTAGCAAGTGGCTCCAAGCCATCCCTCCCTCCAAACCTTGGTACATTACTTGAATCACGAAAGCTTTATCGGCGCGTCGGTTGGGGTTTGGGTAATACTAACAGATGAGTATCTCCAGAAGACTGGCAAACGAATCGAGCTGGCAACAGGGGACTAGAAGAATCTCTTGACTGTCTACTTCAATAGCCATCACTGGCGGTCCAGCGCGACATTGAGGCAGCAATAACGCCGCCTCGAGGACAAGCTCAACTGGTAGCGCGCCTCACAAGCCCTTGTGCAGTGAGATAACCATATAATTCTGTAACCTGACAGTTGAGAAATAAAACTACTACCTAAAAAATGTATATATATATATATATATATATATATATATATATATATGGTGAGACAGAGAGAGATTGCAAATATGTGTGTGCAGGAATGTAATTAAGATACGTGGTATATTCCTAGATACGCGGTATGAATTAATTGTATACTACTACTGCTACTACTCATATTAGTAGTGCTACTACACGCATCGAGATGTAATAGTAGTATTAATAATAATAATAATGTTATAATACCGTCTTATTCGCACCGGTCCCGCAGTTCACACTAGGTATACCAGTATGGACGTCGTCTGTAAACTGTGTGCATCATCTGCAGGTTGTTTTTGTCGATGTGTATATCGATGCTATGTTAATATTTGGCTCTAGGACAGTAATCTCGACCTCTCGACCGACGCCGTCTCCACCACCACCATCATCATCATCATCGCCGTGATTATCATCACTATGACAATGATGCGTATGCTTATCACTATTCTCTACCTCGGTCAAAGGACAAGAAGAGGAGAGGACGAACCAACGCACGAACAAAGCCGAAAAAGAACGAAAATTGGAGCCGTCCACTGCGTTGGCGGTGGCGGTGGCGTTGATGGCCTGGCATGCCCGCACGCACCACCACCGACGTCTTCGCGTCAGCCGGCGCTCTTCGAGATTGCTGCTTCTTGGGTAGTCCGAAGTCCGAGAGCCGAAGATGAAGCCACTGAAGACGACGATGACGACGCATTGATGATCGGTCGTCGCGCCGATCAATGAATAAATGAATCGCTAGATGGATGATGAGTGGAATGAGCGACAAGCTAGCATGCGGCGGCACTGCCACTGCTACTGCTGCGGCCATTCGGGTTGCTGCTTCTGGTTGTTGTTTTTGTTGTTATTGCTGTTGCTGCTGTAGTTGTTGCTCTTATTGCACCTGTTGTTGTTGTTGCTGTTGCTGTAGTTATTGTTGTCGGTCGTGTTGTTGCTCTTATTGCACCTGTTGTTGTTATTGTTGTTTTTGTTGTTGTTGTTGTTGCTGCTGCTGTAGTTGTTGTTGTTGTTGTCGGTCGTGTTGTTGCTCTTATTGCACCTGTTGTTGTTATTGTTGTTGTTGTTGTTGTTGTTGTTGCTGTTGTTGTTGGCTGCTGCTGACGCTGTTTCTGTTTTCTGACCGAACTCGCCCAATCGACAGATAACGGTCGACGACTGTCATTAAGATGAAGGAGGAACAACGACAACGAGCAGGGAAACAGGAGCGAGCGCCCGAGAGGGGGGATTGGGGGTGAGGGGGCGGTTGGGGTAGGGAAAGTAGTCGGGAAGAGGCTACATCTTTTTCGTTGTCGTCCTCATTATCATCATCACCATCATCATCATCGTCATCGTCATCATTATCATCTTGTTCTTCATCAGCATCGTTGTCCGACGCTGTCGACGACGAAGTGGTTCTACCATCATACGCGGCTGGCGGGCTACTACATTGCGGTGGGTCGCCCGAACGGCATCAAGCCTCTTCTTTTTCTTTTTCTTCGTCTTCTTCGTCTTCTTCTTCTTTTTCTGCTGCTGTTTTGGCCCAACCGCTCACTAGATCTGTAACAACAGCAACAACAACAACAACAACAACAGCAACAGCAGCAGCAACAACAGTGGCGCCAACGGTTTCTGCAACTACCACGATTCCTACCTCTGCTACCCTCTGCTAGCGATGAGGACGACGACTTCTGCCCGGCATCGGCAAGCAGACAAGCGAACCAGCGATCGGAATCGATTCGTGCGGTGGTGGCGATTGCAGCAGCAGCGGGAGCGGCTATACCACTTGTATACTACGGCGATGCTGCTGCTGTAGCTGCTCTTACTGCTATTGCCGGTAGCTACCGGTGGTCAGGCGGGCGTGCGGGCAGCGAATAGCGCGCGTTTTCTGCAGCCAGAACCACAACGGCGTACGCAGTCACTCACTAA